>VXAU01005462.1:182954-211170 GCA_013399695.1 Formicarius rufipectus | reverse complement strand
AAAAAAAAAAAAAAAAAAGATACGTAAAGTTAGAGCCAACTTAAGCTGCATTTCTGCTTCAAAGTAATAATCCTTCCTTCACACTTAGAACTTCTTCAAGAGAGTCTTCACCAGGAACAACTGGTAGAATAACAATTGTGTTTTCCATTAGAGAGCATACTTTTCAACTTCTACTTTAAAAATCACGCAGAATAGCAACTCTACAGTAATTAAGTCTGGCAGCTCATAACTGAATTTCTAGAAGACAAAACATCACAGCTTCTCAAAACTCTCATTTCAGTCTATTTTAATGTAAGATACTTGACAAATGAGCTATACTAGAAAGTTCAGTAGGTTACAGTTTTAATTTTTTTAACCAATATCCTCTACTGGTAAGAATCTGAATGCAAATCCAACTATAACATGAACAAAGATGCTGTATGCTGAAGCATTTCCATCCTTACCTGTGGAAGTAGCTGTGGCAGCATAAACACTTCCATGCCAATATAAATGTGTACAGATTCTCTGCAGCATGTTGCTTTAGCTACACTCCAATTGAGTTAAGTGTTAAAATCTTCTAGGCTTAGTGACAACAATATTTTACTTCATGGTAGCTGATCCATCATAGCTGTCGGTGTGCATGCTCTTAGCCCATAGCAAAGGCAGGATAATTTGAGTTGTTTTGCCCTGCTTCATTGAAAACTAAGATGACTCAAATTACTTTGAGCTTGCTTCAGGCGAAGCTCACACACTTGGACAGCTATAATGGATCAACTGACATGTAGTAAAAGATTGGTGGGGCTAAGCCCAGTGCTGAAATAGAGCAAAAGTCTTTTTTTCTTTCTTTCTTTCCCCTGGCACTTAACACAAGGGCCAGACCTAACTTGAGCCTTTGAGAGCTACAACACACGAGTGAACAGATAAATGAAAAACAATATCTGAAAAGCTCCTACATCTTGCAGTCTTCTTTGAGAGCAATGTTATCCCGAGAAAACTTGAATATAGAGATGAAGATCTGGACAGAGTTACTCAGTTATGTCTGCTTCTAGTTACTCTATATTTGTCAGCTTTGCTTATACTCCTTTTTCCTTCATCACCTTGTCCTTTCCTTTCCTGTTCCTGTTCCAATCTGTTTCACTTATAATTTCCTGCTTTAGCAGTCTCAGTGAGCCTTTTCAAAACAGGTAAGTTTTCAAGGTATGTCTATCAATGGTGTCTGTAGCATACTTTACATTTCTACAGTGAATTACGATGGTATTTATCTTTTCCACCTGCATTAAGCAAAATTGGGATTAGTATTATCTCGTGTAGAAGCCATGCACTGACAGTAATCCCTCTGGTTACCCTATTTCAGTTTTCTGTCAATTATTCTGAAAGTGCACAAATTAAATCCAAATTCTGATTTATTTTTCACATACATGTTGAGGTACTTTTAACCACTATATAATACAATATTACTGTAAGCCCACCCAAAACATTCAAACTGTCCATAATTACAGAATACACCTAATTTCCAGTGAAGTCTTACTGGTTATCATAACAAGACTTTCACAGATGAAACTATTAAGAAAAAATTAAAACTACCTTCTAGTCATTATATGGTCACCTGACATTACTGTGTATGTTCCTTGATATCTACTTGAACAGCATGTATTCCCCAGGACGTTCTGAACACAAGTGCAGCATAATCTATATCACTTCCAACACAACTTCTCATTATTTGAGAATAGATGAGAGTATTAATTGTTCATATCCATTACAAGTACTGTAGAGAAGTCCTATCATGTCAGACTGTGCAGGAAACTGTCAATGCCATTAGGAATTCTCCTTGAAAACTGATACCGCAGAATGTGTCAGTAGTTCCTGATGATGTCAGATGAGAAACTGCAGCAACAGCTAAGAGCAGAGTAGTGCTCCCTTGAGACAGCAGCTTTGGCAAGATGTACTGAAATGCTGCAAGAATGTTTCTGAAATTGAGATTACTGAAATGTAATATCTCTTTTTGAAAACTTTACTGCACACTATTCATCAAGTCAAAGCTACAGTTCCAGGAAGAAGGGACCATCTGTTTTTCTTTGGACTTCTTTTTTTAAAGCTCACCTTTAATCAATTTTAGGTTCTTTTCATACACTGGAATGCAAAGAATTAATAACTTAAGAGCTGGATAAATGACTCAATGTGTCTCCTTGAAATACTGAATCTGCTGATCTTAATTATAATTAACTAGAAAATAACTGCCTACTTGTAATACAGACTCACTAAATCTGATACCTTTAAACTTTTAACCTACAAAGGGGGCAACAAGAACTCTGGATCTATTTCCATTCCCAGCTTTGCCCTTCACCTACCTTATATGCCACTTGAAGGAGCATAATCTTCCACAGACCTATTTTTACACCCCAAATGGGAAAATATTTATGACAACAGAAGTGCTATACTAAATCCTGTCAAGATTTTCAGAAACGTGGAAAGAAAAGGGTTGCATTATAAACCTTATCTTATATAAAATTTTAAATTAAATGACTGTTTAAAAAAAGCCTTTGAAAGATCAGAAGAAAATGCACTGAAAGCAATACAGTATATTCACTTGAATATTTCTCAAACTCAAACTAAGATTGCCATTAGATTAAGATTTATTAGAAGCTATGTTTAGTCAATATATCAAACTTTCCTATACCTTTCACTGTGTACAACTAATCCATATAAATATATGGAAAGATAAAACTGAAAGTCATAATGCAAATATCTGGTTGAATTTCCACTGATATCATATCTTAAATGATCAACATCTAAAAGTATCGATTACAGATGCAGAGCAAGAAAACTTCTAGATAAAAACCACAAGACACAGTCTAAAAACCAAACCCAAAATCTGACAAATGTTTATTAAAGGTTATCACAAAATACGGCAGAGCCAACTGTGATAAGTAAGAGAAATTCAACTGTTACTGCTGAGATTCAGGGTTGCCCTCTTTAGACACCATTCTCAGCAGTGATTTGCCCCAACAAGCTTCATACAAATTCATCTTTTACCATCAATCTTCACTTAATCCAAGGGTCTCACTTTCCAATGGTACCCTAATTACATGGCTATACAGCATACTTTATTTTTGCAAGAAACTCCTACTCAAACCAGCCTGACCGAACAACTTATTTCTAAGGCCTCCTTTTAGATACACTGTGATAAAATAGAAGCTTATCTTCATAATTTTAGAGCATCAAATCATGGCTTGAGTGAAGGATGCAGTTTAGCTGAATTCCCCTCCTGTGATTAAAAGCACAAAATTAACAGGTTCCTGAAAAATAAGCTGTAATTCACAACATTACAACCAAAGTCCTCAAAGCCGATCATTGTAGAGCGTGCTTGGGGATCTGGCGTTAAAAGTAGTGGGTTATAGCACTACAGATCCAGACATCCACTCTACTACCAGAAATTTTCATCCTGTAATGCAAGCAACAGGAGTAAATGTCTGCCTCTGCCACCTCTACACTGCAGCCCACAAAGCAAAGTATGAGCCCAGAATTTTGTTAGTGGCTTAAGCTACTACATTATGACCAGAGAGGACATCATGGTCTGCTAATACTGACCTGCCACAGATCCATCTTCCTGAGCCTACTCATCAAATCTATTAGATGTGCTTAGTTAATGCAGGGAATTGAGAAATGAATTTGGGAAGAAAAAAAATTCAGATTAAAAAAAATTAAAAAAAAATCAACCTCGAAACAACTCATAACACCCTTTCAGGAAACATATTTTGCCAAGCATAACTTAGCATCCAAGCTACTGGAGCTAACCATCCAATTGTATTAAAAGCATTAACAAGCATACATACAAATGTATGCTTGTTAATAACAAGATATATACTATTTTTGAAGAGATAAATCTATGAATATTCCTTACTATACTTCTGATTTCATCTTCAATTATTGCTTTAAAAAGTTGCATACACAGTTGACTCCAAGACTTCAAAATATCTCTGCTGTATTATGAAGATAAAACATTTATCTAAATACGTATTTTCTTATTTCCTGTCATGTTAAAAGAGATGTCTTTTGTCAATTAAGATTGACCTTAATGTTTGGCCGCTAGGGAGGAAAAAAACATTACCTAGTTGCAGCTCTTCCTAAAGGCCCAGCAAGTGAATGCAATACAGTGCAACAGTATGAGAGTTCCTCAGTATGGAATCCTGCCAAAATTATCTGTTCAGATAAATGGCCTGACAAAAGAGAACCATAAATAAGGTTACTCTTTCGACATCATAAAGTTGAAGCATATCCTGCCCAAGCTAGTTTTGTATAAAACATCAAATAAATCTAAGAGATAAATAAAATGCAGAGATGCTTTTATTTCAGATAAGTCAGCCTATTTATTGTGAAACCATTTGTGTGACAATTTTTGGCCTATCTGAAACGATTTCTCTGGGTATGTGCAACTCAGATCTGTTTCCAGCCTACATCACCATAAATCCTGATTATTTCATATCCTGTACAGCATATTTTGCATAGCCAAGTTCAATTTAAAACGAGTTATTAAAATGAACCATCAACTTTGCAATTGCCTACAGAGTTGGTTTTTTTTTAATCTTTACAATTGTATGCAGTGGATAATGAAGAAAGAAGCTTGATGGCAGCATGTGGAACGTTGGGTGAAACAGCACCAAGAACAGTGTTGAAAGAGATTTTGAAAAGACTGAAAATCATTTTTCATCATTTTGAAAAATGCTTTCAGTATGTAAAGCAGAAATATTTTTACCTACAAGCAAAAACAGTACATGTAGGATCTTAAAAAAGAAATGCTTAAGCATGTAGACCAGGCGTCCTTTGGAGATTTAAGGTTTAATCTCTTAACCTGCCACATATTTTACACAGTTTTTTTTTAAATACTGAAACAGAATTTAAATCTACGTCATTTATCAGGTTATGAACAGTGCTGGGCATCATTTAAACATATTTTCCTTTCCAATTAAAGGGTTTAGTGACATACCAAATCCCGGAATGCTTTTGAGACTGGATTTGAGACAGATTTTTTCAAGTCTGAGGTAGCTGTATCGCAGCAGGCAGTTCCACAGGAACATCCAGTCCATTCGTGTGCGATGGTTCATGATAATGACACTCCTTTCTCCAGGAACAAATCCGTCTCCAGTGACAACCACCTTGGCACCAAACACCATTTCCAGCAAGGCCTAGAAATAGTATTTCAGTATTATGGCTTTACTCCCAGAAGAGTACCGGCTCATTAGCAATAAAAATTAATTTGAATTATATCGTTTCACTTGTTCACTCACATCATCACCAGTAAACAAACTTCTGACTGTTTTCTAATAAAGCAGCCAGCTTTTCTGCAGTAATAGCTGTTTAATGGAAGAGGAAACAGCAATTAAATAGCACTTCTTAAAAAGCACTCTATTACAATTACTTCATTAAACTTACCTTTCCCCGTTTTCCCGAGAATACTATCCGATAATACAAGAGAGTCAGTATGGATTATAACTAGGTAGGTAATCTGGGGAGGAGATCAGCTGCATAAATCATCTATTGCTCAGTACTGTCAGGGTTGGGAAGGCATCAGAAGCTGCCTTGCTTTCTGTGTGGGATCAAATGGCCAACACATTTCCCTCCCAAGCATGGAATAAGCTGCAACTTGGAAGGACACAAACATGAGCCTGGACAAACAGCTGTGTCTATTTCACCTACACAGCCAGTGATGCCTGGTCACATAAAAAGCATGTTCCTTGCTTTACCTGCTGTTTATGGTTGTGAAGGGTCAAGTTATAAATCATAGGTTGGTGGTTTATCAGAAGGAAAGAGCAGCCAAAAGCCACACAGTAAATTTAACAGGGCCTGGCTTCATAACCAGGACCGAAAGCAAATACCTAGACTAGTTGTGGTAACTACATCTGTAGAGCCCAACGGCACGCCCTGGCCACGTTCACACCACATCCAAATTGTCTATTGAAAATGGCTTCTGACCCATGACCATTCCCAAATCAAGCAGAGACAGGTATGGGGGAAGTGCTGACTGGTTACAGCAAAAAAAAAGTCCTTTGCCAGGACCAGGCAAAGAATTCAAAGAGATGGATGACTGAATGCTAGTGCCTTGCAACTTTTAATGCCTAGTGGAAAGGTACAAAATCCCAAGAAAGAGATGCAGACAACAGACATTACTTAGAGATATGATTTGAGGCCTCTAAGGTCAGAGTCACTGGCAGGACACTATCCAAGCCAGTTAGCACAGAAAAATAAAACTGGAACAACTAGAGGAACAAACTTACCCTTTGGCCTTAACATAAAAAGCACTTCAAATTACCTCCTTACCTTATTTTCCTTGTTCTTCCTCAAAAAAATATAGAAAAAGAACAAAGACTGGTGATTTAAATAGAGCTCTATAAAGTAACTCTCTGTTCATATTTCTGTAAACTCCATGCTAATGAACCACAGAGAACGCAAGTTTCTCAGTTTAAGTCACCTGTATAACTAGAATGACATTCTCACAATCACAAATGGCTTGAGATCTTAGAATGAAAAGCATTGTATTTGCCAAGCATTAATATTATTAATAACTCAGCTCACTGTAAGTCCAGAATAGGTGTTGCTATCAAGAGTAACTGTGGGTCACTGCAAAAGTGGTACAGGCAGTACTTCAAAATGGCAAAGATATCTTCTCTAAAAGAAAAGAAGCATCCTTTTTTTGGTAGTTTGGTAAGAATCATAACATGTATTTAATATCCAGTTAAACATAATAATGAATGGGTGTTCCATTCTACAGATCCTGATCCTAATACAAATGAAGCCAAATCAAATCAAAACAGTTAAGACCCACCTCACTGTCCCATCCTGCTGAAAGGAAATAAAATATGATAGCAGGGTGAGGAAGGTGGAAATTTCTTACATCACAGAGGCTAGGGTCAGAGTTTCCCTGCTGGAGTTCAACTGGCACAACAGCACTTCAATGTGTGGAAACAGGTTCCTGGAGACAGGAACCAAGGATGTGCTTCTTCTGACTAAGAATGGAGTAAGTGTAAGGACAGAAAACAAAGTCAGACAAGGTCTGAGCCTCGGAAAGGTTGGGTGAAAAGTCTTTTTGAGACCCCTTTCCTGAACCTAAAACCCAAACATTCTTAAAAGATACATCCTTTTCACAAAAATATTAAAATTATTTTGGCCTAGGTCTAGTGTGGGCTAAAATCAAACTTCTAGATTGCAAAGCTATCACAAACTAATTGCAATAATCCAGAATTTTAAAGTCCAGGAAGCTAACCAAAGAAAAGACCAGTATCAGACTTCGGGGAGTTTGAAATTATAGAAAAATTAGAACATGAACAGAGAAAGGGTTATTTTGTGACCCTATCTGTACTCAGTTAAATTTCATCATGAAAAGAAATAACAATCTCTCCATTTCCTTTACTGGTAATTATTTCTGCCCTCCTAATTTCACCACATTTAGTAATGATGAAAAGGACAAAAGTTTTACAATGTGAAATAGCTCACACCCCTTCAAAACACACAAGAGAGAAACAGCGAAAGTAGAAACTATTTGATATGTACTAAAGATAAAACTTCCTTTATGTCACAAGATACACACTTCTGCATACCAATATGGCATTTTACTTCAGAAAGTTAAACAAATCGTTAATGGCCTAAAGGAATAAAGTCCCTTGGCTCTTACAGAACTGATGAAGAGACTGATCCCATTCATACTGGCTTTCCTTTGGAACAATTCAGGGAAGAGCTTTGTTATTGATTTCCAGACAAATACAGCTATAAAGTTGATGCATTGTAAGTGGGGAATACTTCACATCTAGGGGAAAATCTTCTTTTTCACTTGAAATCATTCATCTCTAATTCAACTACAAGGACTAAATTCTAAGATGATTAAGTAACAGAACTCTGAAGGTTGGCAACAGTGTACCAGAAAGTGGATAATTTCCCTAATGAAACAGTTGGAGTAGAGTCCAAAGACAGAGTTTACAAGAAGACTCATTTAGGATGTTTGCAATTAAAAAGAAAAAAAAATCCTTGTTTGCTAATATTTCACCTACTCTTCTCTGCATCTGAGTGACACTGGATGGAGATCTCACAAAAGGCCTTTTCAAGGTCAAAATTAAGGCACAGCATTGGGTTACATATAAATTAAATAACAGAAGAAGAGGGGGACTGTAAACAGGCACACAGTTTGCAACACGGAGCTAAACCCAAGGTTTCCACAGACAGTGCGTTAGAGCCTGCTCTGACAAAAGCATGAATAACTTAAAAAAACCAACAAAAACAAAAGTGCTAGTGGGCACACTAAATTGTGAGATTATGGACAGTTGCCCAGAACTTGGCTCAAACTGCCACTTACCACTGGGAGCGTGAGCCAAGTGGCCACGATGCAGTCGGTGATCCAGCGGTACCAGGCTGGTGAGACAAACATCAAAGGCAGAAAAGGACCAAGCATGAAGATACTTCCAAAGAAACTTCCCAAGAACAGTGCAAGTACAAAGTATAACCCTTTCCATGACACCATGGCTCTGAAAAAGAAAGTTAGCATTATGTCAGAGAGACAAACTCAAAGTAATTACATAATTCTGCAAGTTCGTAAGCCCAGCTTGAGGTAATATTCCCCCTTTCTGCCATGGTTAACAGCACATGATGACAGTAAACACAACCAGAATGTTCCATTTCACAAGCAGCAGTAAGGAAAAGACTTCATAAACACAGTGATTTGTAAGGTGAATTCGGACGTTGAAGGGGCCATAAAAATATCAGCTACATCATAATTTCCTCCACTTATTGTAAGAAGCAGTTCCATTCAAAAATCTTCAGCAAGCTATTTTTATTCTCCAAAGGTACAAAACAGCTATGTAAGAGCATACCGGCTACATTAAACTTTTCAGCCATTATCTTTGTTACTGGTAGTCCTAACTGGAAGTACTAATGTTACCAAAGACAGGAAACTCTGCTTCTCTGTTTCTCTATCCTATTTCTTGCTAAACAGTGCTGCAGAAGCTCATCCTCCTCACCTACCAAGGGTCTAGGTGTGACCTCCATCACAAACCACTCAAATCTTGCCAGACTGAGCAGCCATTTCAAATGACAGCCCCCTTTTCATCCCAACAGTGCAGGCAAGCAGTGGCTGAAACCTCTCAACTCACCCCAGCTCAGAGAACTCATCACTTTTTGAAGTCTGACGTACTTTAACTGTCTTTATCAGTTATTTTCCAGCTTACTGCACCAAAAGCCAAGAGCCTTTGGTTTTTAAGGCAGTAGTCTAGACTTGAAATATTTCAGTGTCTGTGCTATCAGCTATACTCCCTTATTATAAATTGAAATGTACAGTACACTGAGCTTCTTAATGCATTACGGCAGAACACACAGCAATCCTCCAAGCATTTGTAATAGCTACAAGCTTTCACAATTTAGCAACTACTACCAGCTATGACAAAGCAAATGTGGAAATATCAATTCTCTAAATTAGGGCCTAAAAATAGACAGTTTTCATCTATTTAGGACTCAGCCATTTGTTTATAAAATCAAAGGTTAAGTAGAAGTCACTTTTTAGTCACTTTGCTAAATTCCTTTTTTGACAGGCTATTTTAGAAATTGTAAGAGCTCACTTAGGACTTCAGGACAAGAAAAACAGGAAGCTGGTGGTTTTAATTTTAAAATGAGCAGTGGAAAAGTAATCCATTAAGCCTTGTGTACTGTAACATACATGATTTATCTCAAGCATGGTTTTGTACAATGTCCACAGCAAGAATGTTTGCACAGTAAAGTATTTGAAAGTCAAGAAATGGCAACCCTAGCGTTGCTAGCACACAAATTTGCTTCTGCTATTTCATGTTGACAAGTAACAAGAAAGAAGGTCTACTCTGAGATACTTTTAGGTTTAAGCAATTTCCTAAACCGAATGGTATTTGGAGAAAGGCTGAGAGAAGAGGGCATGCAAGTCTGATAATGCAAGAAAGATACAGAAGTTGTATTTAACTTGACTTTAGCAGCAAAGTAAAACAAGTAACACTGTATACAAATTTTTGCTGATAGCTGTATCAGAAAAAATTTAACACAATGAAATTTGAATTCAAAGAAATACATCTTATATGCTGGAGTACAGAGTCCTCACTTTTCTAGGAAAAGAAGGAATTAAATAACCATGTGTCTACACATATGCACAAGTAGGAGCAATTCTGACAACAAGGGGTCCTTGAAGAGCAATGCACTTCAGCAACAAGGTTCCACCTCCCTTCTTGAATTTGTTATTGCAAGTATCTGTGAGTAAAGTCTGAAAAAAAGGTAGAAGAGGACCAAAAAAACCCCAAACAAACACAAAACCAACAAAAACTCCCCAACAAACCCAGAGAATAACAGGAAAAAGAAAGGGAAAAAACAAACATTAGTTGCAGAATGACCAGAAGAAAAAGCCTTCTCCCGACATGAAGATTTGAGACCCACTGCAGAGAGGTTAAAAATTCAATATGCTTGATCTAATTAGACATTTTTTGAGGAACCCACATGGCAAAACAACTGGAAACGCCTAAGAACAGTGCTCTTAGGCACATGGTGTGATTCTTGGGGTGTCCTGTGCAGGGCCAGCAATCGGACTCAATGATCCTGATGGGACCCTTCCAACTCAATACACTCTATGCTTCTATGAAAGACCACTAGCAGACACAGAGCACGAGTTTATTAAGCTTTGGTAACCTGCTCTGGTCCTCTGGGAGGCTGCTCAGAGCCTCTGGTCACTGGTCAGATGCAATGACCTTCCCCAGACAGACATCCCGGCTCCAACCGGCTGCAGACAACACGGAGGTGACACTCCAGTTCCAAATACCTGAGTACTGCACACAGGCAGCCACAGAGCTAATGAAACATCCTTCTGTCATCCTTCTAGAGCCTTAGGAAAGCAACACGGGTCATTTATTTACAAGGTGCCCTTTCCACAGTTTATGTTGGTCCTTCCCTCCAATTATTGCACAGAGCCAAAGATATAAGGATTCATTTATTTTTCAATGTCTCGTAAACATTTTTGTTTGTTTGTTTGTTTTAAATGAAGGTATCTGCTCTATGGAAAAGACCTGATGAAGTTCTGAATTTTCTCTTCTTCAGCCAGCACTCCAGCAGTACTGTCTTTAACATTACAGTATATACAGCTGTGAGTTATACTGCATTCTAGCGGGTTAAACACTGTGGTGTTTATTTCTAGACACACAAAATACCATGCATGTTTTCAGTCGATGCTATTTATCACTTGTGAAGCCAAATTTTTAGTGTGATACATACCACATTTCACTTATTGCTTCTATATAATACATTATATATCTTTGCACATGTACATATGCATTTATCTAGAATAATGGGTTGACTTTGTCTCTGAATTACCTCCACCACACAATAAAGCACCTACCATGCAAAGAGGTATGAGAACAGAAAAACAACTCCCTCTGAATGCATTTGAACAGAACTGGGATCTGAGAAGCCTGTGAAAACATGAAGAACTTACAGCAGAGAGTAACCATCCAGCTGGCCTTCTGAAAACATTACTGAGCAAGCTCATTTTAGTAAAAAGGTCAAATAGTTAATGCACTCAACTCAATTTGTTTTCATTTGTGAGTTCACATGGTGGAGTTACAGCCCGGACAATAGTTTACATGATTTAAAATACATCTGCCTAGACATGTCAGTTGAGAAACACTCTCATTTTAACCAACAGCCGGGGATGGATATCCATCACCCAAGGTGCTGCTGGACACGTTGGCTGCCAAGAGCACATGCCCTGGGCTGGCCAGCAGAAGTGTTGCTTTGCAAGTGTTTAGCACAGGGAGGGCAGAGAGAAGGCTGAAGCCCCAGGTTGGATTTTACACACCCACCAGACCAGGTGCACTGCTGAAGTCATATGAACTCTCTAACTCCAGCAGTGCACAGGCACAAAGCTCCAGCAGCTCCTTGGCTGGGAGTACAGTGCATGAGTTTGTAAATTATACAGAGCCAGCTCTGGGCCAACAAAATAATTAGTTGCAACCTTGTGTCCTACCAAAGCTTCAGTACAGTTTGGGAATAACCCTGTCTCTGAAGCATTTACAGTCATGTTCATACAGCACTGTCACTTGTCTAACAAACCGTCTCCTGTCTGCCTCAGTTCTGTATCTCAACTTTTCCCTTTTCCAACAGCAACCCTTCTCCCAGCCCTGCATCCCACATCTCCCATCCCGATGCTGCAATACCCCTCCCATAAACACTCCTTTCATCCCCTCCTGCAATATCAGCTTGTTTGGGCAGCTGAAGAGCAGCAGGCTCCAAGTGCTGAGGATGCAGGCTCGGCATGTGAGCTCAGCTGCCAGGTCCTGCCAGGCCAGGCCAGGCTCTGCACACCCATATAAACTTATGTTGGCACTGCAAGGGCTGCTGTGTCCAGTTTGCTATTCCAGAACCTATCACCAAAGACAACAAGGAACTGACTCTACTATCATTCTCTTGCATCCCTTAGCCCTTTAAAACACCCATCTTAGAAACAAAATGCCTCTAAGACACGTCACCCATCCCAAATGTAACATCTGCATTCAAGAAGTAACAGCGACAAATTAGTGCAAACTACATGCCTGCAACTTCAAAACATAATTAAAAATCAGCCACATAATCTCAAAAGAGAAGGAATACTTAATGAGGACTTCTAAAATGATCTAAAACAAATGTGAAAAATCTCAAAACAAAGAAAATTGGAGCTGACTCATGTCAGAGATGAGACACGCAAGAAATGAATAAAAGGATATAACAGGAAGTCAGAATAGAATCCAAGCATTTTTAAAGCACCAAAGTATTCTGTTACTCCTGCTGACAACTCTCTCTTTCTAATCCAGCAATCACTCTCAACACTGGATTTAGCTGTATGATGACCATAATGTACCTTTAAAGATGCTTTCCATTTGCTATGTATGCTTGAGTGGTGGAGAAATAGTCAAAATTATTTTATGAATCAGACTGAAATCTGCAAACACTGAGAACAGCAGCACCCTCATACTGGGCTTGTAGTTATTCATCTATTTCGTGGCAGAACTCCAAGTTATTGGGGTACTGTACTTTACATGTTCTTGTTGCCACAGCAGAAGGAAAACATGCTCTGTCTCCAGGTAACTGAAAACAATAATTCCTAAAATACAATTTCTGCTTTCTATTCCAATTAATTTTAAAAATGCTTGGCTACACAGGGACAAATTACTTTCCCAATCAGTTTTTGAAACCCTCATCTTTATTAGAATATTTACTTGAAATTATTTCAATATTCTATGCAAACAAAATGTTTGCACGGTAACATAAAGCAAATGCACCTTTCTGTGATCAGATTTTGGCTTGTTTTGTTTAACATCTAAATGCTTTTATTGAAGGTATAGCTGGAATGACAGACAAACCACAACTTGCTGTGATAATGATTTCACAAGGTTTTAAACAGCCTGTCCTCTGCAACAGAACTTTTCTTCCTAACTGCTTCTATGGCTTGTAAGTGGGCAAAGGATGAAAAATAAGATAATCTAGCAAGAAACAAAAAAGTTCTAAACTTAAAGGTCCAGAAGTTTCAGAGGAGTCAAGACTCACCACACAATTCACGTTTCCTTAACAGCACCTGGCTAATCCAAAGTTCTTGTACAAACAGGTCATTTAGTCTTCCAGATTCAATGCAAAGGAAGATTTTAACCTCCACATGGCATTGAGCAATACTACCTGACTAACAAACCTGACAACTTGAGAGATTTTTAAGCACTTAGTACTATGAAGTGAGCAAATCAGGTTTTATTACACCACCGAAAAGAAAAAAAAAAAAGAAATGTTCTTCAGTGCCAATAAAACAACAGTGTATTATTATTGGTCAGCATGTTTCCATTCAATCAGCACAGGCAAAATAACTGTTCATTAGCCTTCAAACACGGAATGGGGACGACTAGGCACAGGATTTAATGCTTCTTTCAGTCAACTACTAGTGGAAAAGGTAAACATTCTCTTCAATTAAAATCAAGAAGAAACGCACACAAACAATTATGACTTTTCTGCAACAGTTCCACAAAGAAAGCAACCAGTTACCTACAAACTGACTTCACTCACTTTTGCATTTCCTCCCAGCACGAAATAAAAGAGCTGAGCTGGAAATTCCAGCTCCCATCCTCAATTTTGCATTCTGGAACATAATATCCAAATCAGAAGATACAATTTCACAACAAGTTTTACAACCTTTGACCTGGGTGAAGCAAATTAAACTTCATGGAGGTGGGCAAAAGGGGAACAAAGATTGCCAACATCTCAGGTGTCCAATAAAGAAGCCATCAAATGAATGACCCAAATTTTTACTTGTTCACTGTTTTTTAAGGTTACTCAGCAAAACCATCTAGACAGAAGAGCAGACAGAAGGACAGCCCTTCCCAGCTTGTGAGGCAAATAACAAGAGGTCTTGTCAACCATGAGCAGGTGGCCAAGAGACAAAACATCAGGCAAGCAGAGAAAGTTTCAGTGGAAATGACACATCCCAGCAGAACGTTTCAAGTTCAACAAACTACCACGCGTTTCTATTTGAGCATTTTATGGTTTTCTTCTATAACATCATTTAAAAGGAAATTTTTACCCATTCTTACACTCAGAGCAAGAAAATAGTTTCTATGTAGTATCCTACTGAAATTTGTTCACAGCAAGTTTTGTAGACTGATTCCATTGTATTTCTAGACCTACAACTTACCCCATTCTCTTCTCTCTTGCACCTCAGTAAAAGAACTGCAGAAAAACCAGAGGTTCTAGGGGAAGCAATGACAGGAGGAAGCCCAATAATTAATTGCAGAGATAGCCACTCTAATCAGTAGTCCACGCAACACAGACAAGAAGCTGCATCAGTCTCCACAAACCTCCTTATGAACTACATTTTATTTCTGATCCTTCTCTTGGGCACTTCAGTATTTTAAGGAACATACAAATATGGCACAGACCACTATCACAGGGAAAAAATACGTGAAGGAAAAAAAAAAAAAAAGGCAGTTGACCAATAAAACCACTTCCCTTTTATTTAGTTCTTGCATTGAAAAACCTTAAAAGATATATGTATCATAGAACAATATAGGATAGGGCAGTAAGAGGTAATTATCATCACAAACCACACCCCTGAGTCTGTCTAACAGTATAGCAGATATTAGGTTACACATGCACAAAATAAAAAGCACAATACTTAATGAGCAATTTCTGTAAATATTACCAATAAAATATGATTATTGCTGCATCTTACAACTTATTATCTCTTTTATTTGCCAAGACTTAATCTGACTATTATAATTCAATAAAAAATTTAACAGAATATTGAATTTGCTCTTCCAAGTAATTGTGTCTTTCCAAATGCAAACAACCTGTTGAGATTCTTTGCAGTACAGTCTTTAGATACTGGAAGAAAGTAATTCAGTCAGGGTTCAGACATCAAATCAGATTGATGCTTTTTCATCCTCGTTTACCTGTAGTCTTTCCACTGTTGCTCCAGACAACCATTAGACCAATAAAGCTTCAGTAAGAGCATGAGCTAAGGTATTTGAAATCATTTGTAAGAGGCTATCATGCAATAGCTACAGNTTTTATGGTTTTCTTCTATAACATCATTTAAAAGGAAATTTTTACCAATTCTTACACTCAGAGCAAGAAAATAGTTTCTATGTAGTATCCTACTGAAATTTGTTCACAGCAAGTTTTGTAGACTGATTCCATTGTATTTCTAGACCTACAACTTACCCCATTCTCTTCTCTCTTGCACCTCAGTAAAAGAACTGCAGAAAAACCAGAGGTTCTAGGGGAAGCAATGACAGGAGGAAGCCCAATAATTAATTGCAGAGATAGCCACTCTAATCAGTAGTCCACGCAACACAGACAAGAAGCTGCATCAGTCTCCACAAACCTCCTTATGAACTACATTTTATTTCTGATCCTTCTCTTGGGCACTTCAGTATTTTAAGGAACATACAAATATGGCACAGACCACTATCACAGGAAAAAAATACGTGAAGGAAAAAAAAAAAAAAGGCAGTTGACCAATAAAACCACTTCCCTTTTATTTAGTTCTTGCATTGAAAAACCTTAAAAGATATATGCATCATAGAACAATATAGGATAGGGTAGTAAGAGGTAATTATCATCACAAACCACACCCCTGAGTCTGTCTAACAGTATAGCAGATATTAGGTTACACATGCACAAAATAAAAAGCACAATACTTAATGAGCAATTTCTGTAAATATTACCAATAAAATATGATTATTGCTGCATCTTACAACTTATTATCTCTTTTATTTGCCAAGACTTAATCTGACTATTATAATTCAATAAAAAATTTAACAGAATATTGAATTTGCTCTTCCAAGTAATTGTGTCTTTCCAAATGCAAACAACCTGTTGAGATTCTTTGCAGTACAGTCTTTAGATACTGGAAGAAANGGCAATATCTAAAGTTGTTTCCTAAAAAAAAAAAAAAAAAAAAAAAAAGAAACAATGATTTATGGAAAAGTAGATTAGTTCTATTCCTTAGAATCAGAAAATCTAGATAAATTGACAAATTTGAGCTGGCGTAGGAAGAACTGCACAAAAGCTTTTTCTCTCTTGCTTTTTTATTATGCTTATTGCACAGACACAAATAATTTTGAATTAATTCTTCAGGGTTTTCCATGTATATAGTTGTTCTCTCCACTATCCATCAAGTTACTGAGGCCCCACAAGCCTGTATTAAACAGCAACCCATAAAAAAAGAATGCCCTGGCTAATAAGTCATCAAAAATAGCTTTGGCTGAGGAAGAACAGCTGTTGTATTTCCCCCATCCCTTGTCTTTAAATAAAGGAAATGAAAAAGCCTCCATAACCTTGTGAGAAACATGGAACGGTGGTCAGTCTGAGGGGTTTATTAGGTACTTTATGTAAAACCTGCAAGTCATCTCCAGGCCCAGTCTAGTTCTCAGAAAAGTTACTTGTGACCAACAGATGGCAAATCTAAGTCCTCTGGTTTAAAAAGTCTACAGCAGATCAAAAAGCTGACTAACCTTGATGGATAACAAATCCAAGTGAAAATTATGGAAAAAAAGATAAAATGTTCCACTTTGTAATTTGAGATGTTACAAACAAACCAATAAATCAAGATATTTTCCCCCTACATAAGAGCACCCAACACTTCAGTTCAGAGCTATTCTTGTTGGGGAGAGGCGGCATTTATAATTTCAGAAGTACCTATTTCACAATCAAATCCTCAGTTGGGGAAGAGAAATAAAGGACTCCAATGCTGAAAAACAGTTACTCAAATACAAAACTAGTGGTGGTTAGAGGAGTACCTTTAAATGTCTGCCACTGGCATTGAACCAAAATCACTGTCAGAGAGTGGTACATCCATGAAATGTCTAATGGCTTTCCTACCCTCATCAAGACAGAATTTTCTCATCAAGTTACAACTCAGAAGAAATGCAGAAGAGGTGTAGGAACCAAACTCATACAGCCTGTTCAACAAGCTATGAAAACAAGTGACCATCACTAGGATAGTAACAGCATGACAGAAAACTTACGCTGATTCACATTATTCAGAGTGCAATTATGAAAATAAAGAAGGGGAATGTAAAAGCAGACATTCAGAAGCCCTAAGCAAGCTACCCAACTTGGAAAAGGTTTCAGAGAGCTTTGTATTTGTGAGCAGCCTTTAAAAAAAGTCCTCTCATTTTTAGAGCAGATTATATTAACCCAAACAATTCATCCTTTTCTGGTTATAAAGTGTGCTACAGTGGATAGGTAATTTTACAGCACAGCTGTTTTTTGGGTTCTTTTAGCCAACACAGATTTTTTCTTTTTAGTATCTTTTATACTATGACAGACATCACCCATAAAGCAAGAGCAACTGCTAAACTGTTTTATACCTTTTCTCAGTAGCAAGTGACACTCTCTAATAGTTCAGCAGGCCCCCAACAGCAAACTTACTGAAGCCAGTGAGTCTCCACCCAGAATCAACTGCAAGATCAGATTATGAATTTTATCTACTCTCAGAATAGTTAAAAGGCTGAAAAGAAAGACTAAACACTTATATTCATTTCCCTATCATGTAAGTCATTCTGGCTTGACACAACTTCGATAAGATGGAGAATAGTGTTCAATGACAAATTTATGTCACTATTTTATTTTTTTAATAATAATAAAGCTAAGTTGCTATTGTCAATGGCATATAACTCTGTCAAGCCTCTGAGTCTATGCAACTGCCTCAGGCTTTGTAAAATGCATTTCCAAGACAAATATCAATGAAAAAAACCATTTGCAAATGACATTAAAAATGTTCTAGCCATTTCATTGGAAAATTCCATTTGAGAACTTGAAATCTTGCAGGGCTGCCTCTGTGTCAGGAGTACACAGTACTGAAGCATACTCACACATCAGTAAGCATCATGAGTTTATAACAACTTTAAAAGCCACGTAAATTGTAGTTTTCTACAGGTTGTGCTTACAGGCTGGCTGCTTTCCAAGGTAAGCAGAGAAGAAAGAATAGATCTGTTACCTGGCAGGCTCTGAAGCAAAAGAATAAAAATGCAGTAGTTCTGCAGAAAATTTACAAATGTTTCATTCCCACTAAAAGCAGCATTAACACTTTATTTGCATTTGCTCCGTTTTTGGATATGAAATTCTGTTTTCAGCCTATTACGTTTTGACGTACACCAACATCCAAAGCACTATAGTCAAAAACCACATATTGCCAAACTACTGTACCACTATTAACTAATAATATTTCTTCTTCAAGCCCTTACAGTAAGAGAGGAAGTTCAGTTGTGCTTTTCAGAGCACTCTAAACAGCCTTCAAATCTCATTTGCACAGCTCACAAGTAGGATCACCCGACATCATATCTGGATATTTCTAAGATTACATTACAAACCACTGCTAAGAAGTGTAGCTTTAACCCCATCTTCAGCTCTGTAATTCTTCCTTTCCGCCACCTACAACAGGAAGCTTCTCTCTTCTGACAGGTCTCCAAAGGGACGCCCCCAGGGCTTTAAGTGGATCCAGGTCTTCAAAGCCTTTTCTAACAGAGCACTGCATTTTACCATGTAAACCATCTGCATGGTGCTGTGCACAGACTGAAGCTTTGCTCAGGAAGATACAAAACTGAGCGGTCCATCTGCACTTGAGCTAATAAAGCTCTGTGTCTCAGCAGGGACTCTCAGCCTGTGTAGAGCAGCAGGATGATGCAGACATGTTGCCTCTGGTGCCAGGGCTACTGAATCTGATTCTATAAAACATGCAACATTTTTCTTCAAAATTAAATGCTCTCAGAGCCAGAAAATGCTTTATCAATATAGTATAATAAAGCAGCTCATGTTCCTCATTAAAGCTGCATGGATTTTGTCCCTCAAACATCTATAAAGATAGGAGTGACCATTTGACACACACTTGCAAATATTTTTGCATTTACCCGCAAAGGATCCAGTGCTATTGACAAATGAGTAACAAAATACTTTGCATGAATATGTATCAAGGTCATTTTAGCCTATAACAAATTACCAGTATAAGCAGCTAAAAAAAGTAATTCAATGATGAGGCAATCAGGGAAGTTATCTGCCAGTGTTTATGCAATATTTTACTAAGCTGCCAGAAGACAAAAACATCTAAGACCAGGATTTTTAGCTTTTTATTATGTAAAACAGTAGCTCATTTGAAAGAGAAACTCAGTTTCTAATAAAGTTTGCCAGAACTGAAATGAGCTTATGAAAATAACTAAAAGTGCTTTAATAGGTGTTGTATTTCCCATCACAAAGACCAAGACAATGTTACAGTAAGAATGAGTTTGAAGACAGCTGCAAATACATTTGGCATTTGCAGATTCATTAGACAGACAAGCTGTGGCAGACACATAGATGCAAGGCAATCCAAGAACAAAGTATTCATGAAATAATTCCAGAACAGCAAGAGACCTAATCAGGGAAATAACCTATTAAAGCTTATTCAGAGGCTACTAGATTTTACACGTGAGCAATGCTCTGGCTTAACAAGAACTGCTAGGAAAAATAGGGAGGAAAGAAGGAAAGCCTCACAACAACGGCAGATAAAGAGCCTCCCAATACATATTTGGGGCATTTTTACAGACCAACAGACCCCTTCCAGCCTCTCATGCAGTACCACTGATGTTGCTACAAAACTGCCTTAAAAGCTGCAAAGTGACAGGGGAAAGGAACAAAAAGAACAACTTTTATAAGCCTGACCATTGAAACAAAAAATTGTTTGGATCATTCAGAAAACTACACTGCTCACACCTAGAGAACGAGGCAAAACGTAAGTAATACACTGACCCACACTAAATCTATCACATGGAAGATAAAGGAGAGAGGTGACAAGGTAGAAAGCCTAGATAATGTAATTTGTTGGTATCCCCTCTCCCCCTTAACATAAATAATAATAAAAAAGGTTTCTAAGAGGAAATGCACTAGGTAAATCTATGGACTAGGCAAATCATATCCAAAATAGGAAGATATTTTCCAGAAATATCTAAATTAGGAATCTTCAAACAGTAGTTTCTATAGTCATGAAACATGTTCAACAGTAGCTGCATCTAGATTTTTCCTCAGGGCCAGAAAGATTTCACGATCTAGCATTTCATTATAAGGATTCTTTTTTCCCTTTTTTCCCCCCTTCTGCTACAAGAACCTCTCTTCCAAGAAGATGCAGCATTCTTTCAGTTACTTCCAAGTGGTAACATACCCTGTGTCATGTGTTTCCCCTTTGACCAAGTGCCTTGATCTTTCAGGAAAAAGACTATACAAAACTACAAAATTCCTGGAAAGAATCTGCTCTTTCTGATTAGCATACTATTATCACAGACACAGAAGCAAGAAGAGCTTACCTTTGAGGTATAAAATATGCTCATTAGTAAGTGAAGTAACTGGGCAACTGGCTAAGGATACATATGAGAAAGCATGTACATCTTTCCAGCTGAATTTGTAGAAGCATTCTCAGATGCAACCACAGCTCTTGAAATGCCTTTAATGAGTTCATTGCAATGGGCATTGTGGAGGTGATATTTTTATTGAGGCAATTACAAATCATGGACTTGTCAAAAATAGACGCTTATGACATTCCACTTCCCTCTCTTCTTCTTCTGCCCAGTGTCTTCCAAAAGTAAACACACTGCTGAAACCCTCAGTGTGATTCCAAATAACCAAAGGATAGTATGCTTTTATGTACTGGGACACTTTGCATTCAAACACTACAGCCTCAAGAAAATGAGTTCACCTCTGGTAAGACTGCAAGGCGTGCTGAGGTTAAGAAAAAACACCAAAGCTGAACACAGAAGCACCAGCATTAAAGTAACAGTATGGACAATGAAATATTCTTTTGTTCCCATGCTAAGTGACATTTTCATCTGAGCAAGGAAGAGACAACTATCTTATTTCAAAGATGAACATCTCAGTATAGGATATTTCTGTTGCCAGCACAACCATTAAGCAAATAGCTAGACAAGCTCTTGACAAGAGGAAGAGCAGTAATGGGAAATGATGCAACACAAGGACCAAAGACCTGATACTACACAGTATTACTTGGAGCCTATTAAAGCAATTCATTAATGCTAACGTAAGTAAATACTAACAAAAAAATGGAAACTATTTAGAGAAACTGTAGTTACATAATCTTCATCAAGCAAGGGACAGCAAAACTGTTCTAACTCTTCGCTAAAATGTTATGAATTAAGTGGCAGTTGAGTCAACTTGCCATCTTTTCCAGAGGCATAAAACCAAGGTGACATGCAGGGATGCTGCTTTCCAAGCTCACGGTCAGAATTAATAGTATGGGAATTCTTATTCTAGCAGAGGCACCAAATTAAGATACACCCACTCCTATATGTCTTAACTCATACTGAGCAGGGTGTTAAACTTAATTCTCTATGATGGCACCGAAATGAGAGCCCCAGTGAAAAGCAAGGTCTTGCTCTTCATAGTTCTGACTTCTCTCATCAGAAGGTCCACCTTGACAACAGCCAGGCAATAACACCTCTGAAAAAGTTAGCTGTGATTGTTAAGTTAAAAACTCCAACTTTCACAGGGGAACATATGTGGACACTTCTTCTGAATGCTTCCATTCTTAACACTTAATATGATTTCTTGTACATACTTTGATATGAATTCTTATAAGAGCAGTGGCTTTCCATGAGGATAGCTCTTAATATGTAGTTGGCCTTAAAAGCTCTCCACAGAAATGCACAAAGCATTACACTGCTTTATTCAAAGACGAGTAATAAATTTTTCATAGCTTAAATAGAAGATAAAGGTTTGCAACTTCTACTATGGTATCTACAAATACACTGTGAGAAAAATCCCTGGCTGCTACAGTATCAGTTATACACTTGGATTAACATAACTTAGAATAAACCCATTTTTTCTCAAGGCTAAAACATATAATTTTTAATTTTATGTAAAGTTGCTTAACACTCAAAACCTTCTTCTCACAATCATTTTCACCCACTCCTGCAATTGTTGCAGATTAACAGCCTGAGAGAGAGGACAGAAAGAAGCAAAACAACACAGTGTCGGGAATAAAGGAACACACTATGTCAGAGAGGAAGCCTAGAGCTATTGGAAAGCTCTGTATTCCAGTTAGGCAAGGGAAAACAACATGCCTTCTAGCAAAGACAATTTGAAACAAATTACAACCCAGAAGATTAATGCAGTGACTCAGGCATAGATGAGTCTGGTTTTCCACTGCCCATCTTTCCCAAGAATCCTTGTCTAACTCGTCGAAAGAAGGGAGAAGCTGGTCGTAAAAGGGTTTTCAAAATGCAATAAGGAGAAAATTTGAAAACAACTTGAGGAAACGTGGATTCCTGCTGAGCACAGAGTTTTCAACAACAGCTAAGATTTATTATATTGAAATTTTTTTCCAACAAGCTACAACAACAGCGTGTATTTCCTTTCCAATTCAGTCACAGCTGAACATTTTATTGAACCATTACAGTAAGAAAAGAAGCTTTCACAACTTTAAGAAGCTCTCTTCTTTTGAGATCAGATATATTATTAAAACTAATGCCAGTAAGAGGAATCGATCATTGGACTAAGTGATGTCAAGGATTGCTGAGCAATTAAATCTGATTACTGAGACATTGATAAGAACTTCAGAACAGACTATTCAGGAAAACAAACTGAAGACAAATGTTCATGAAACAGTTTTTTAGAGTCTTCACTTTCCTTCTGTTCTGGATTTTCACATCAATAAATGCAAACAACCTTCTTTATCAATATTCAGAAAAGTTTTATGATCAATGCATACAATAAATTCTGTTTTTAATAAGGATATTACTATTTATACTTACTATGTAATCAAAGTTTTCTTTTAATTTGTTTGTTTGGGGTGTTTTTTCCCATAGAGAATTGGGAACAGGCTAAAAAACAAAAGTGACACCTGTGCTGGTTTTTGTTGTAAAAGGCAAGCTACCAACAGTCACCAAACCCAGCATTTTTAGATCCTCCCCCACCTTCACCTGTTTAATCATATGACAAATTGACACTCTTTCCGTTCATGAAACAGTTAACCAATGCAATACAATTACAATGTAATACAGAACCAGTGAAATAACCATATAAACTCTTTTAGAAGCACCTGACAGGTCAAATAGCAGATGCATAGGGCTGCACTAGTCCAAGCATACACTGCTCTTTGATACATTCCCATCAGTCAAAGATGTGGAGGCAAAGCTGCAGTGGGTTCTTCGAAAGGAGTATCACTAAGGGACAAAAAAAAATAAATTCAAAGCATCAAGGTTTTATTATGGAATAATCCCTTTCCTAACAACATCAGATGAACATTCTCCCACTGATTTCCTCGCAGAAGGCAAAGCACTTTTTGCAGAATACTACAGCATTACAATCAAATAATCTTTATTACTTACATAAGCCATTTTTAAAACCTCTCCTTGTAAATCACATCTGATTCCAGCAATTTATTTTATCCTTTTTTATTTCCTTTTTTTTTTCCTTTTTTTTTTTTTTTTTTTTGTTTTGTTTTAAATTGAACTTTGCTCCACAAAATCATCAGCAATTATGCTTGGTGGAATGGGGTACGGAGTTCACACAAAGCTCTCTCACTGCATTGGTTGTCATAACAAATTTTGTTAAATACACGTTTTCTCACCTTAAAGATATGTCACTGGAAGAGCCTGAGCACAAGAAGGAGAAGTAATGGTCTCTTGGCAGCACGCATAAGCTGCCATTATTGTGATGTAACATTAAACCACAAGCAGTTTCCACAGCAAGACCTGCTTATGTAAAGGGGCACACTTCTTCAAGTGTTTTAGCTGAAATACATATTAAAGTACTTTTAAGAATTGCTTTCTAAGTCAGCTTTCACCTCTTTTGTATGTATATTACAATACAATATCGTGTTTTTGGAGTAAGGGTTCGGTTGGTTGGTTTGGGCTTTTTTGAATCTTTCACAGAAAAGATTAAATTGAAAAGAAATTAGCTGCCTTCTGCTTCCTCCCAGCAAAGTAGTACAGACTTTTTTAAAATCCTGGATCAAAACTACCTTATGCAATTTTGAATTTGCCAAGCCTAGTACCAATCCATCAAAGGATTTCCTTCATTTCATTTTGGGCATTTACATAAGTACCTTAAGTTGGGTCACTGGAATTATTCCTCCTCATGCTGCATCCTATCTCGCTCCATTCAGTAGGCTCATCCTATAATCTAATTTCACAAAAGAAACCTTCACTTTCTCTTCTTGTGAAGCAGTAAATATGCACACAGCTTATTTTCCTGGAAGCTTCATCTACAGGGGTTAATATTTTAGATCTTCTAGGTAAAACTTGCAATCACAGTAGGAAAAGCTACAGAGACACTTAACCCCAGGAATGCCTCACTCTCTTCACATCTTCGTGACATTAGATCTCTCCAAATGGAAATTACTATGCAGACAGTCATTTTTCATGCTCCTCTTCTGAGAAAAGGGAGTGAAGAACAATGTACGAGATGCACTGGGAGAGTTTCCTGTCAGGAATAAAAGGTTTTCTACAAGAACATACAACTATCCTTGTACATCCACACACCCTGGATTTCTAGTAAGAATTTCAGCAAATAATGACGTTTAGCCCTTCCAAGTTGTTCTGGGGTTCAGTTCAAGACCCAGGTCATCAGACTTGCTAACACTGACATATGAAAAGGAGGAGAAGTAACAATAAAATTACCATTTTTCTCTTTGCATACAAGAAGTGACGAAACATATGCAAAGTCATAAAAAACTTCAGTGACTGAAAAAAACCATGTTTACAAAATGGATCACTTCAGCAAAATAGCTCCCTCTTCAGTTTTCTTTAAATTTGATCCTGCTGATTTAAACACAAGATGAGCCTTCCAACAACACCACCAGTTTGGAAAAACTGCGTTAAATTGAGGTGGTATTTTCGTTATCATGGGCTTGTCCTCCTCAAAGTTAAAGGCCAGAAGATACCATTAGATAATTCAATCAAATGTTTATGGAATACTATTTAGCAATAGTTGGTCTACAGTGAGGTTGCCCTGTTTGAAAATACCAGCATGTGATACCTCACATCTCCCACTAGTAAGCTATTGACCCATATTTCCATATAGTAACTTTGTTTTTATAAAGAGAACTGCCAGCTAACCATGAAACTTCAGTCTTCATTTAGATAAGCTGGACAAAAGTAATAACATATCACAAACAGCCAAGGCAAAAACATTACAAACACTACTGAATTTTCATATAACCATATGTAGTCAAAGACTATAGTAGGCCAGATGCACACTGGGCAAGCATCACCATGACCCTTTTACAGTTCTATTTTCAAAAGAAATTATAAGCAACCTATCAATATAAAATACACCTCAAAGATTCACTACTCACTACAGTGTGAGGGTAAGCCATTACCCTCTAATAGTCCCAAGAATCTGTTACTAAACATAGTAAAATGTTTAGTAAACAATGCCATGAGGACCCCAACCTCCTGCTCCATACACATTCTTTATGTACAGATATATATCACACGTCAGTAATAGGCTGTACCAGTCCTTAATAATGGACTATTTAGTACAGTCAAAGTGGTAACATTTTAAGTGTCCCTTTGACTCCAAAAATTGTCTGCCTTCTGTCATGACAGCTATGTTCAGTGGATCATTTTTCTCCTGGCTCAGGAATAGCCACATTTGCCTATTTGTCATTCAAAAGAACAGTGACCAAGCCCAAAAAGTAAGTTTTCCTAGTTTAACAAGGGACTTTCTGAGCATGCATCTAATTTAAGGGAACTTGACCTTTCAAAAACTGTTTGTACATTCAGAGACAAGAACATAAACACAAGATGTCAAAGCTTTTGCTCAGGGTTCCTATCTGGCTGAACAGTTAAACAGCATCTATCAGTACTTAGATGTGCAGATAACCCTAAAACAAGCTAAGAATTTACTCTTTACACGTGGAAATGCAGAAACAAAAGTGAGCCAAAATACATCAACTTATTCCTGGGTGGAAAATTCACTTAATTTGAGAAAGGGAAACTAAGTCAGCATTGTCACAGCTGAGGGAATCGCCGCTTTCTCTGAGGATTTGCAAGATTTTATCGGGTAATAGCAGTAAGTTAATGCAGGAGAGATTTTTCTAGTTACATTGTGCTGAGAGGGTATGTAGGGGCAGTTTTACATTTTTCATTATTTTACTGCGATCTTGGTTTTGATTTCAGTTTTCAGTTTGTTCTTAAGACATCCTTTAAAGCATTCCAAACTTGCCTCAGATATAATAATTTATCTAACTAGAAGAAATGATGCTGCTAATGATACAAAAAGAGCCTAGTTAAGAAGTCAGCTTAATTTCTCTAGAAAATAATCTCCTTTTTTAGACAGGATGAAGACATTAAACCATGAAATTTCCAACATTAGGACGACTGTATTGCTTATAAGCAGAGCAGGTAGGTATACTTCTAATTTGAAGTTCTCCATTTGGTTGCTGATAAGTTTCAAAAAAGGAAACAGCTAGTTACAGAAGTAGTATGTGTTCATGTAAATCAAAAGTACTACCAATGTGCAGATCAAAACTCTGCACGCTATTTTCCTTCTAGCATTTATGTTTTATATTCCAGTAAATTAATAATCTGGACTCTAAATAAGTTCATTTTTTTCCCTAGGGACATCACATGATTTTTCTAAATAATTAGATTTTGTCAATAATACGGTTTATCTTACCCCTGGAGGGGGGTGTGGAGAGGAGGGGCCTCAATATACAGTGAGGAGCAGTTGGATAGTTTGGTGATCTGATCATACAAACCTCTATGGAATCAGATATTCCGAGAAACGCTGCCAAGATCCTCAAGAGTTTACAATGTTTCAATGCACTGAATTGCTATACTAAACTCTAATTGCACTAGAGGAACATACTTTTGTGGATATTTCAACAGAAGAAGTAAGCCCTCTCTTACATGTACTACAAGAATCCTGGGGTTTTTTTTACCTTGTAAGAAAAGTTATATCGTAGAGCTTTAAGCACATCCAAGAGTTTGGTCAGACTAGATATATACAGTGTAAACACAAGTATTTATGGATTCCACTTATGAGTAGCAATGGCTGTGGGTTGGTGAAAGACTGGCATTCTATCAACCTTTTCCATCTCCCACACTGGACAACGAAAAGGAACTAGTTATACAAGTTTTCAATCCAGAAAAGAGCTGCCTTTACGACTCAGAAGACAGCAGATGGCATTTCAGGGATTGAGCTCCTCAGAAGTCTATATCCTGCAGAGAGTGTGCATCAATATGACCTGAAAACTGCAAGCCAGAAGCTATGAAACTACAACAAATTCCCCCACTGACCTTCTTTCATCACAAGACTTTTACCAGCATCAAAAAAATCTATTAAAACATCCTACTTCCCATTATCTCTTTCCTCACACAATACACCTGATTAATATCCATTTTCTGGGGAACTCTATTGACTCCTGCCTGTGAATGGACTGTACAGAGAACTTAGAAGAGGGAATCTGTCCTTATGGATAACAGACTGCAATGTCCAAGAACTAAGAAGATACAGTAAAACTTCCACACTAAATATATACCCTTCTGAAATCCATGTCACACTGAGCAAGAAAAAGTTACTAACTTGTCTTAAAAAGAAGAAAGAAAAAAAGAAAGAAAAAAGAAGAAAAAGAAAGGGAAAAAAAAGAAAAAAAGAAGAAAAAAAGAAGAAAAAAAAGACAAAAAAAGAAGAAAAAAAGAAGAAAGAAAAAACAAGAAAAAAGAAAGAAAAAACAAGAAAA
>VXAU01005462.1:116759-182246 GCA_013399695.1 Formicarius rufipectus | reverse complement strand
AAAAAAAAGCAGAAAGAAAAAAAAGCAGAAAGAAAAAAAAGCAGAAAGAAAAAAAAGCAGAAAGAAAAAAAAGCAGAAAGAAAAAAAAGCAGAAAGAAAAAAAAGCAGAAAGAAAAAAAAGCAGAAAGAAAACAGAAGAAAAAAGAAAACAGCAAAAAAGAAAAAAAGAAGGGGGAAAAGGGGGAAAAACCCAAACCAAACAAAACACCAAACTACAGACTTTAAAAGGAGTAAGAAGGAAATGAATAATGGGGAAATTTTCAGGGAAATTTCACATGAAAAGGAAACATGAGCAATTTCATAAAGTTTTCCACGCTCAGTTGTCCATCTCTCCACTTCCCTCCCCCCACCTCTGCCCTTTCTTTTTTCTTTCCAAGAGGTTTGATGGAAGAGGACAGGCCTTAAAATACTTCTATTTATCCTGCTATTAGAAGAAGAACAAAACAGAGAATAGGCCACTGTGTGCTCTGACACTCAGATTTGTCTGCTGCATCTTTTTATTCACGGAATAAAAAAATGTATTGCATCAAGAACTGGCAACTACAAGCATTCAAAAACTATGAATCAGATTGCCAAAACCCAAACACATTAAATAACCATTCCATTTCCAGTTTTCAGACATGCTGTCAGGAAATGAATGGTTTCTTTCTTCTCCTACGTCAAATGGGCAGGTGGAAAATTCTCAAGCACGTTCTTCTCATGGCTATGTTCTCAATCAGCTGGAAAGCAAATGTGTCAAAGTCCCAATAAGGTCGTTTGGATTTATGTCTTAGTTCCCTCCCTGACACTTGGAGCCAGCTTTCTGTCTTTGTTCATGCACTAGAGAAGCCAGAAACTTGGGAGTGTTCAGATGTAGAAGGGGGGAAAGAGCCCTACAGACAAAGAGGTCCTCAACACCGCTACTATCAACTGTCTTAAGCAAATTATCCTCTTTCCTCTGTAAATACCTTAAGTCACCTAATTGAAGAAAGAAAAATAAGCTGCTTTGCTGTTCCAGGCCAACATACTTTTTTTTTTTTTTTTTAATGGAGACTACAATAGTTTGGAGAGCAAAGGAAAACATCTGCTGGAAACTCTAGAGGACACTGATCTTCCTAGCTCCTCAGAAGACTGAGGCACCCTGTTCTGCTCAATATATTTACCTGTTCACACACTTACAACCTTTGCAGCTTCTAAACATTACTGAGATTCAGTCTTGACTCTGAACATGGCCCAAGAAAAGGCTTTCTCAAGAAATGTTTACCACAAATACGGTCTGGTCTGCAGGGTAATTTATTTGAATTAATTCAGAACAAGAAAAATTGAGTTCTCATGCAAAACATTTGTTTCCAGGAGGCTCAGAAAGGGATACTGCTACTGAAATGACATTGTGTTTTTCTTGAACAAGTGTGGTTTTCCAGGAGTCTTCCAATGAGACATTGCCTGGGCTTAATGAATCAAATTTTCTAGTTTTTGCACTTTCCAAAGTAAATAAAAAATGAAACTATATTAGCAATCAAAATAGAAGCAAAAGCATAAGAACTGAGAAGCTCTTTTCCTACACAGACATGGTCTTCAGACTTCAGACTATGTCTCAATTTGGGTGGCTGTTCCCTATGGTTTAGGAATTCTAGTCTGACAGTCACTGACTTGGAAATACTTTACAGATACTTAAACTCTGAGGAATGGTCACAATTAGGGTCCTCAAAACAAAAACATTTTAGGGAGGTCAAGTCCCATCCTGACTCATGCACGTAGAGATGGTTTCAAGGAATCAATTATGAGCTCTTTGAATGTGTCATGGCACAGTTCATACACCATCACTGTACTACACAGATCAATCATGTAGATCTGACAGATCAAAAGGCAGCAATCTCATATGGTTTGAATGCACAAATCCAGGCAGCAGAACTGCTTCTAGTAAAGCCACGGATGAAAAAATTGTTCTTTCCTATCATATTTACAAACACATTTAAGTTCAATGACTTGTTGATAAAAAACACCTTGGAGGAAAGAAAAAAATCTCTTTAAACTCTCACAACAGTGAACTCATTGTAACGCCAAGAATTTCAGTTAAAATAAGAACAACCTGTAGAAGAACAACAGCACTTGTGACTCAAGACAGAACCCGCAGTCAGTCATCAGCATTCAACAAGCCCAAGAACTGACCTGGTGGACTCTGTCGAGGGCTGCCACACACTTCTGGTACAGAAGAGACCCAAGCATACATTCTGGAGCTGTAGCTAACATCCTGATTATTGCTCTAAAAACCTGCTTGCTGTTCCTATTGCTGTCCTTCAGTATTAAGCTTCTGATCTGCTTCTCAGAGTGGTTTTTGGCCTTTCAGTTGTATTAACTCTTTCTGCCAGCACAGCCTTGGTTTCTAATACCACCTCTTGTCTGCTTAACACTGATCCCTGCATCTCATTGCCTGCCATACACCCTCACCCTACCTACTATTTCTCATCATGTCACTGATGCTGGAGAAGGAACAAGCAAGCACAGACCAGAGAACCTCTAGCCTAGGATTACTCTCTGGGGCTCATATCCCATGTTTTTTCAGCTCTTCCTAACACTATTTTACTCCTCTCTGCCCTAAACTACAGCATCTAACCACTCCTGCCCCAGCTAAGATTCCTCACTATCAAGTAAAAGAAAAGCAACAGGCACCAACCCAAGTGATATCCCAGAAACAAGAGCAACAGCTGACCATCATCAAGGACCTACCAGCATCCCTAGAGTTTCCTGCAACCTTAACAAATGAAGAATAAAGCCTTAATAGCCCGATAAAAAGTATGCCCTTTACAGTATTTGTTCTTTGGCATTTTTGTTGTAGCATCTACTCTGAATTAGATCAGAGGCTGGAAAAGAGTCTGGTTTATTTTGTGGATTCTTTGGGAAGTTCTGCTATTATTCTGGGACAGAGAAGGAGAGAAACATTTACAAAAAACTTGGCAAGAAGTGACAACACCCACTTTTCCTTTGTTATTTTGGCCCCCATTGCTGATATTTTTGGATTCTCATTCTGGAAAAAGGAAAAAGATGAGGAATTGTCTGAAGGAGTGTTTGCTGGGCTGCTTGCCCTCAGAAATTTGGAAGACTGCCACGGCTGAAGAAAGAAAGAGTTCTACAAACTTAGATTTGACTTGTGTTGAACAGAGCAATATTTATGAAGAATTAATATTTACAGTGTCTTGACCTAAGAGACTTCGTTATCTTGTATGATGTTGAAAGAAACAACCAGTGGAAAAAAACACAGAAATGGCCAAACCGAATCAGCAGTAGTCCACCCAGTCATCCTGTCTGACAGTGTCTGGTCAGACACCTTGATAAGAAGGTGCAGAGGGAAAGCCTGTAATAGGCAGCACTGGAAAGTTTATTCTTAGCCCCTCCTAACATTTATCTTATGCAATAAAATACACAGGCTTATATTCTTCTCAATATTACTCATTCATTAGCATGCTGGTCTTCTATATAAAAAGACCTAATCCGTTTGTTCTACAAGCAATCTTTTAAGTGTTCTTCACTCCTGCAGAGTACCCAAATTCATACAGGAAAAGGACTGACAGCAGCCAGACAACTTGCCCCTTCAAGCAAAAAAGGTACAAATCACACCCTCAGTTTCACTCAGCTATCAGTAGCAGGTAGTCAAAAGTCAGATGATAAAAACACTGTGACTTTCTTAAGAGCAAACAACCAACGATTCTCACCATCGCTCTCTCTCCTGTAATCTTTAAAACAAAATAAAAGGCTAACTCTGTATCTTGTTCTAAGGAAAAGTTCCCATTCTATGGAATACCTTACTAGAAAGCATTGCCAGCTGCGAATGGCAGCTCAGATTGTGTCAAACAGCTTAAAGGTTCCAGGGAGCAGGGTATTAAAGAAGAAAGTAGTAAGGAGAAGATTAGGTCTTACATCTGGGATTTGTTCAGACAGTTGCAATAGAGCAAGGGATGCTCTTGAGAAGCTGTGTCTCCAAGCCAGGAAGGTCTGGTTCAGTTAGCCAGCTGTCCAAGGTGTCAACTACTAAGATTTATTCAGACTTTAACTGCTAGAGGAAGGTTCCCATTCTCCTGCAGCAACCACAGTATAGGAACTGGGGAAAGGAAGGACACAGCCATATTAATAGACACCATTGGCATGCCCTTTACAGAGCAGCTGGGAGCCACCAGCTTAGACTGCAGAACTGTCACGTAAAAAGATCAAGTCTGCAATGACTCCTTATAAAATAACTATTTGTAATCTTACACAGCCTACCTTGCTAACATCACAGGGGGGTAAAGAGAAGGAAAGGTGCCAAATGGAGATGTCTAGTCAACAAAACAAAAACACGTCTTTGTCTTGCCCGCATTATTTTGAGTATAATTTATTCATCACCACCCCAGACTGAAATGTCTGAGTAACTTCCAAAGCACAGAGAAGCTATTTTTTCCTTACAAAATATGAGGAGTATAAGAAACACAACCAATAATCACTGTTTAATGCAATAATAATGCAATACTATGATTCACTTGCATTAAGTCTGACTAAATATGTCATTATCTTTAAATAGAAAAGGCAACTAATAATTTTAAAACTAAAATTAGAAAGACATGTGATGTGAATCCTATGTGATTTACTTCTAATTTGAATACATTATGCTGTCTTTCAAATGTTTTTGTAGGTGTTTTTAGCTCTGGTAATTTTTTCTTTTTCTCTCATGTTTGCTTCATGTCTCTTTTGCTTACCAAGATAACATCTACTTACAGAAATGCATTTCTAGAATTTTATACAAAAAAGAACTACATCACTCTATTACTACAGAAGCCAGGGTGATAAGAAATGTAGATGCCACTGTAGCTGAAGAAAATCAAATGGCAGAGAAGATGACAATGAAATATATGGGAGCAAATACACAAATAAACCCTTTTTAATGAAAAGAAGTAAAGCTAAAAGTCTTCTAAAAATGTCAGCTAGGGGAACTCAATAAAGGTCAAGACACTTTGAAAGGGAGAAGTTAATCAAAGACTTTCTGTATTTACAGTCTTTAGTCCAATAATTCAGTACAATGTACTCTAGATTACTTTAAAGCTGTGACCTTTGCCAATATTCACTGTTCATTACCATAAAAGTCTCAGGTTTAGCTTGAAGAATCCAAACCTGTTGAGTAAATTGTCTAAACCTACACCTTGATGTACAGTGATGTACCAAAACCACTACTTAGATGACAGACCTTCACCAACACGTTTCCTTTTGACTGTTCTTGAATAAACCAAAATAAACAACAGGTGGGGAATGACTCCAGAACTCACTTCATGTATTTTAAACAGCCCTTCATGTTACCATTCCCACCACTAGCAAATGAAAATAGGTGGGGCAAATGTTTTTGTGCCAATAAAAATGTTTCATTTAACAACAAAGCATGCATAAAGAAGGCCAATTAAAATGTACAGGCACATTTTGAAGTCAGTGAATTTAGAGCCTCTACAAAGTTGTGAAAATAAACGAGCACTTCAAAATGGGAGCATCACAGAAATGACAAGCAGATTTCCATTACCCTAAGGAAAGTCACTTTATTTTATGGTTTTCTCTAAACTGTCACTCTCAAAAGCAAAAATCAAGAATGAGAGAAATTGGGCATAGTATCAAAAACACTCTCAAAACCTCTTGTTATTTTGTGGCTTAACAACCACATTTTCCTGTGTTTAAAGTGCTTCTTTCCCTTCTTATAGTACAAACCATTACACAAAAGGAGAAACAGCCTATAGCAAAACAGACTACACAGCAAGTGCTTCTGTCCTTCCTCCCTCAGGACAGAGTATTATTTTCCTATGGTGGTTTAGTTACAACATACATTTAAACTGCTCTAACAGTAGCTGAAACTACCCCTTCAGCTTTTAATTCACACAATTTCTAAGACTTAAAAGTAGAAATTAAGCTTGTTTCCCAAATAACACCCCTTATTCTGCAACTTACTTAAAGCTAAGTAGTTATTTCCTTTGAGACAGATGAGAACTTTAAAGGAATTAATAAGGTAGCTTTTTAGTTTAAGGAGAATCATCTTCCCCTGTGAATCACCCACACATGATCTCAAACCAATAAAGCCCGTATGACATTTGCACAGAACCACACAGAATGGCTGAGGTTGGAAGGGACCTGTGGAGATCACCTGGTCCAATTCCCCTGCTCAAGCAGGACCACGTGCAGCCAGTTCTCCAGGACCTAGTCAGCTTATGAATACAACCCCCTTGGGCAATCTCACCCTCCCAGTAAAAAAAGTGTTTTCTGATGTGCCTCATTTGATGCCCATTGCCTCTGGTTCTGTCACTGGGGACCACTGAGAAGAGCCTTGCTCCATGGTCCTGGCACCCTCCCTTCAGGTATTTGTACACAATGATAACACCTCCCTCCCCAAGCCTTCTCTTCTCCAGGCTCAACAGTCCCAGCTCTCCCCCTCTCCTCACATGCCAGATGCTCCCAGTCCCTTCATCATCTTTGTGACCTTCCACTCTGTCCAGTATAACTTGTATGTGTTTGTGCAGGGTCTTAATCCTAAACATTTCTGGAAGAATCTAAGTATCCTGATTAGCTGGAAAGTTAAGCCTGAAGGGTTGAAATTGTCCTTTTATCTGCTGCTGCACAAGGTTTTACAAAAACGGAAAGGGAGCTTACGGATATCCAAATTCACCATGAGGGGGTTTCCATTTTTAACCACTAGAATAATAGCTCTCATCCTGGCCTTAACTCAGGGCAGAATAACTAAGGTAAATTTCTAGGAAACTCTGAACTAAGTCTGAAAAATCACCCTGTTAGCTGCAAAATTAAGAGACTATAAAGTTACTTAAACATTCATCAGTCCTCAGCTCCATTTCAAGCAGTTTAAACTTCATGAAGCAAATAATGAAGCTGATAATGTTGTTCTGCAATATTGCCAGGCTGAGTGAAAAACTAGCAAGAGATTAAAAGACAAAACATGGAGATCAAGATAAGAAAGGTGACATTTTCATACCAACCATTGCCCAAAATAAATGAGAGGAGGGAAAAGGTGAAACTATTTTCAATTTTAAAGCTTTTTATAAAGTGTATAAGGTCTCAGTACCTCTGTGTCATGGTATGGCCTATCAAAATAGTTGAGATTACTTTAGGAAAAAGTAAATATATTCTAAAACAAAAAAGTTCACCAATCTTCCAACTTTTCTCCTTCCAATACCAAATATCTAGGCAGACTAGAAGACATGGGCAACGACTAAAAGTTCCTTTACACCTATTTATATTAAGCCATTATTTTTCATAGTGCTTTATGGAGTAGTTTACAGTAATCTGCAGTATGCAAAAGGAATATAATAGACAAACAGAATGATAAATTATGTGCTAAGCATTTCTTAGGATGTCAGAATTTTTAATTATTAATACTGTAGCAGAGAAGAAAGAGATTAATGGTGACAGAGCAAGCAATAAAGAGGATTTTAGGTATTTTATGGAAAATAAAATAAACTGATTCAAAACTTCTAACAGCATGTTTGTAAGCCTTTTTTACTGGTAACATAGTCTAAGCTTCAAATAAGGTTTGACTGCATTAGTCACTAAGGAAAAATGTAATAATTTCCTGATAGGGAACTGAAAATCTTAGACCAAACTACAACAAAAATAAATAATAATCCATTTTAGAAGGAATATTAGAAAAGGATTCTCCTCCAGTTGTTCAGGAACGCTAGGGATTTAAAGTATTTCAAAATGTCTGGCGGCAATTCAACAGAACATGGCAAATGGGACTCAACTCTCCCATAACAATTTATCTAGTCAAAAAATTCCTAACTTACTTTCTCTAACTTCTATACTGTCAAATAAATTAAGGCTGTAGATGGGAAATTCCATCAAGAGATATCATAACCAACACTTTTAAACCAAAAGTAGTTTTTTCTATACATTAAGAACCACCTCTAGTCAGCAGCAGGATGTCCTATTAAATAACATCTACAACCTGCAAATTCAGTAAAATTGTTACATTGATACGTACAATGAAAATGAAAATGTTACATTGATAATATAATTTACTTTTTATTACGTAGACCAGATAACAGAAATACACTTTGAAGAGATAATACTTTTTCCCACTGAGGTTCTTTCATTAAAAGTTTTTAGAGGAATATTTTTTTTACTAGTAGGGAATTCAAGGCATTAATTGTAATTTGTCATCAGATATATGCATAAGGATGATCACTGTATTCTCAATCAAGAGATGAAAGAAATATTTAAATGATCATCAAATAAGATAAATCAGGATAAAACTAAAACTCCAAGCTTCGCACCTCACTCAGTTATTTGCTTCGCATCTCCCAGTTATTCAACTGTGAAGATGTCTGCCAGTTTATCAAATAAACTTTGTCTCATTCTAAACAGCATAAAAGATTAAGATTAGGAAAAAAAGCAGTACATTTTTAGGCTTAAATCACTGTAAAAGCCAACAAAGATTAGGCAAAGCTGTCTACCACCAATTAAGTCAGTCAAAGATTAGAGGTTCAGTATCAATTTCTCAGCAGAAACGCATCCCAATCAACATCTTTCATCTTGACTGCAGAGGCATCAGCTTGAAATTGAAAAAAGTGGTCCTAAATGGCTAATACAATTTTCACAAGAGTTACTATAAAGAAATCTCAAAATGTGAGTTGACAAATTAGAAGAGGCTATTTTCCTCTTACTTCTCCCTGGAACAATAACCGTATGTTCAATCATGCATATGCAAATAGACAAGGAACTATTTCACTCTGGACAACAGCAGTATTTAAGTGAGAGCCATAAACTATAACTCAGCCAAACTGCGGAACCATTTACAATTAACTGCTTTGTAGAAATAACTTGGAATACTGACAGAATTTTTTTTTCTGGAGCTCATATGGTTAGTGATCTTGACACTACATTCGGGAACTCAGTCCAGCCACTTATCTTCAGAGTCAGCATTGATCTTGGACATCTGACATTTGTATACAGCAAAAGCATAGTCTCAGACTACAGATGAACTGACTCTGTGAAAGTCTAACACACATAGTCTCAGCCTGAAAATCATTTAGGGCAGATACAGCACTCCCAGAATTTACATGAGGTAGAGCATCACCTTCAGTAGGGGATCATCCTCAGCATAAGCATAGTCTGCTACATGCACACCCGAGAGATCAGGGGATTCAGCACTCTCCTAACCAGTTGTTACCTTCATGTTTGTTACCCTCAAAAAACATTTGGGATACTGAAACTGCGCAATGAAACACACAGAAATTATAAAACACCAGATTTAAGGCTGTTGTTGCCTGGCTGGTTTGTTTTCTCAAACAGGAACCCTGCCTCATCCAATGCACATGCTTCTACAGGAGTGTAAACACTGAGAAATTACTCTGTATTTCTTCTTCCCTGCCTCTTAGTACAGTGCTAAAATTATGCTAAGCTGTTAAAATTCTAGGACAAAATAGCTTTTTCCCTTTTTTTTTTTTTTTTTGCCTTTTTCCTCCATCTTATGTTCATTATACTACTATCTGAAAGTGTTCTATTTCAGCAACTTATTTTCACAAAAGATCCTACTTATATTTTTATAACTCAAGGCATACAGCACATAGCATATGAATTGTGTCTGCTTAATCTGGAATGTTTCTAGACTAATTTTTTTTTCAGAATATTTGTCACTGTGCAGTACATCACAAGCACAATTCACAGATGCTATCAGCTTCAGTCACAGTTGTGAAAGCTTTGCATTCTTTATTTTATAGATGTCCAGCTTGAAACATTACTATTCAATAAAAACAATCACAGTTACTGTTAATAATGATACATATCTTGTTTTTTAAGTAAATAGTAAAATCTAGTTCTTCAGTGGCACTTAACTACAGAAATCCTCAGCTGATCATCTTCAATCCTATTTTCAGTTCAGGATACAAGATCCAAGCACGTGCAAGAACTAAAATGTGTTCTACAGACCACATTCTTTAAATCTTTAAGGCATTCCTAAAATATAAGCCATTCTGAACTGCAAGTTCTTTAAGGGGGGAAAAAAAAAAAGAATGTATTAATGGAATTACAGCCTGTCAATTCAAATATGGAGATGTGGGTGCGATTAAAAAATTTAGCCCATCTATCATTTGGTACTTAAGTTTCTGTTGGTATTTTAACAAAGGCTGATCACAATCTTACTGTGAAGAGAATTTGGAGGAATAACAGCTGCTCATCTCTAATAACAGTCACATAACTTGAGAAATGTCAGTTTAATATTTTCAAGGAACAAAGGAAAACACACTGATGAGAAGGTAGGGTATCTTAAACAGAGGAAGACCTAACACTCCCATCTACAATATGAATGCTTATTTAAAAATCAAAACCTCAACATTTAAGTCGGTTACATAACCATAACAGCTAAGCCTCCTCTTCAAACTCTTCAGCTAAATTTAAAAAAAAAAAAAAAAAAAAAAAGGAAATTAAAAAAAATCAATTGGAGCATTGACTAGAAAGGTAACAGACAATTGTTTCTGTATTTGCTACATTTCAGGGTACATTTGATATCATCAACAGGTTAATGGACAAAAGAGTAAAGTGCTAACTAAACCAAAAGCCTGTATTTCAAACCATCAGAGTAAATCTGCATATTCAGTGTACAAATCCTTAAAGTCAGTGGACCAGATCGAGTTAAAGAAAGAACAAATCCTACTGTATTTATAGTTTCACATGCCTGATCCAGGTACCTTTTTCTGAGTACTTCACTGTCTTCCTCTATAGAAACAACATCTTCTATTTCTATTAAGTGCTCATAAAAAGACTGATTTTCAAATAAAAACATTCAAAAGGAAAATAGGCCACATTTTAGCGTTTTCCTATTAAATAAATTCTGTCCATCAAGAAGAATCAATTAAATCAAGCTTCGAGAATTTGAGGGTAATAAAGTATAATTGACCCCCAGTTATTCCCCCCTAAGTTACATTTTAGGCAGAAGATTTCTTTATTCTACATTAAGTAACATCTTACTCAGGATAACTTCCTTTCAAAAAAATAAATTAAGCTCTTAATTATGATTGCATTTAGAATGCTTACATAGAACTTTCCTAACCTTTTTTCAGAGCAAAAATAGTTAAAATGTTTTAATTAATCCACTTTTCCTCGAGAAATATTTCCTTTAAAATGTTTTTAATATAACGCAATATTGGCTACATCTTTCTTGACAGATGGTATTTCCTTAACAGAACGTCTCAAATGGTTTATGTATAACATTCTTTCTAAAATTCATTTCCTTTCTGTGTAAGAAGTTAATACACCAAGGAAAAAAAAAAAAAAACAGGAATGTTTCATGCCATGTGGGATAGAACAACTCTAGAGTTTTGCTTTAAATTAACCGAGTAATGTTTCTGTAGAAATACTATTAGTGTGGTTGAAGCTTAACATTTGGGAAACCGAAAAATACTTGCCCACAACTTTGCTTCTCTCCAGATCCTATTCCAACATGAACTTCACTTTTATGTTCTACTCTTCAGTACATGCCTGGTGGAAATCTGACAGGTATTAGAAAGGTTCAGCTTAGGGGAAAGATGTTAACTAGATGATTGTTTTCTGAACAGGAAACTGACAGTTCTATAACAAATTCTCCCAAAACCAGAAATGAAAGCTCTTGGTAACTTCACTCTAAAAATTAAAATCATTTGAGACATTGAAATCAGCAGAAAAGCACAACACAATCTTTCTCAAAAGAAGGGCAGACATTGATGGCTTCCAGAAGATGCAACACCAAAGGATAGGCCACTCCTCCATACTAACACCAAAACACAAGTTCTCTAGAGCTGGGAGACTTGCACCAGCTGAATGCAGAAGAACTAAAGTTCCACATGCAAAAAACTCCTGGGAAATGGAAGCTTTACAAGATATTGAGGCCAAAGGCATTTGCTCTGCATTTTGTAATACTTACTCCCTTGTAAAGGCTGTAAACCCTTGGCTAAATGGCTGGAGAGCTACAGCAGTAACAGCAGTCTTTGAGTGATAGACATCTCCAGATGATTTTCCTTTCCTCTTGTTATGCTATAAGCATTTATTAAAATATTACTCTATATATTCAATAACTAAGTACTTACTAACTTAAGTACTCAAGTAAGTACTTACTAAGTCAGCATTTACTAAGTACCTGTAAATGCTGTAACTGTAAGTAATTAATTACTCCATATATTTGTCTGACAGATAAATTTCAGCACTGCTGAAAATTTTAATATATTCTGCAGCCTATATAACTTTATGAACAACAATATTTTGCAATGGTTACTTACCATATTTTGGGCATCTCCTAGTCATTTTGTGATACTTCTAGTAAACATTATCATCTGTGTTAGTACTGTACAAAGATAATACCATGCACTGAAATCCAAACCTACCGCCAGAAAATCTGACTAACATGTGATTGAAAGAACCAAACTTTACTAAATCCTCGAAACTCTTCATAAGGTTCTTTCTTCAATTAAAAATAACCGCTATTAGTATGTTTTCAATGATATCTACCACACAAGGGCATTATGTATCACATAATCCTGTTCTTCACCAGACTTGCCTACTGCAATTACTTTAACAAAACCCACATTATTTCAGCTATTTTTCCCTTGAGACGAAAGATAATATGATATTCCTCTGTTATCAACAACCATTTTAGCAATATCCCTATTGTGTCCACTAAAGCCCCATTTGTTTCTGCCTATACCTAATTTCCATACTTCCATAACCACAGAGCCATCGTCTCAATTTTACAGATGAGTCATCTTTCAAAGTCCTTCGATGACCTCCTGAGTAAGAACACACACACACACACACAAAAAAAAGCTGTTTGACCCGTGACATCTTTGCAGGCATTTGTCAGTCAAAACTACGAGGTGGCAGACAAGATAAACACGCAGATTTTTTACCACTGTCAAAACCTAAATGAGATGTACTATACAGTTTGAGCATTGCCTTGGAGTGTGACTTTTGTTGTTGCTTAGTGGAGCTGGCACTGTCTAACATCTAGCCCTGTATCCAACAGAGGTGCAAAAATAAATGTATCTCAGTATTTACCAAAAAAATCAACTTTCTTCAGTGTAGGACTGAGATACAGTATATTCTTCAGGATATTCTTCAAGATATGTTTTTTCACAGAAATTATTATTCTAAGTAAATTTTGGAAACTGGCAACTAAAAATACAACCATTTATGACAAAATAATGAAACATCCATTTTGTAATGAATAGTAGACCCACACAAGCACTGGGAATAGTGGATACTGTAAGGATTTCATTTAAAATTTGGTATTCAAGTGAAAATTTAAACCTGATGTTCCCAGTAAAAGAACACACTTCTCTGAGCAAAGCCGTAATTTTGGGAGAGACACACCCTTTGTCACTTCCAATGGTTAGAAACAGATGAGTCTGCAAAGGATTTACTGTGAATCAGATTCACACACAAGTATTTTTCTAAAGAAACTCTAGTGCAAAATCTATCCATCTCAAAGAGAAAGCACAAAATGCAGCAAGATCAATCCTTCTCTGAGACACTCTATCTCCAAAGGTTAGAATGATCAAATATAACCAGAACATTACATTCCATCTTCCTAGGCAGTCTGCAATTATTTAAGAGAGATTAAAACAAACCAAACACCCCCTTTCCAAATGTGAAACGCATGCCGATTCCCAGAACATTAACTGTTTCCACTATCAGATGATGAATTACACATAAATAGTTCATTGGCAGTGCATCATTTTCACTTGTCCCAAGGACAAATGTACTGACCTGGGCAAGTGACCTTAAAATAAATTGCTAAAATTGTTTTCTTTTTAAGGAAATTAACTAGTTGACAGATTTACTAATGTTTTCACACTGAAGAGGGAAGAGCAGAGGAAAACTACTGGCTGTGCAGGAGGCTGAAAGGAAATGATTAGCCTTACCTTACTAGAACCCATGGGTTGACTTGATAACCTCGAGTGTTTTGCCTCACATGTTCTGAATTGCTGTACTAAAGAAAAGAGGCTTTCCATGAGTGGAGAGCTTAAAAAAAAAATTAAAAAATAGACTGGCTCCCAAAAGACTTAACAGGTAACTATTTCTTCTACTTCTCTTGATCTTTGAGAAATCTTTTGTAGTTTTCCTTGGCTTTGTTAAAGAACCTAGCAATGACTTCCCTGGAATACATGGCTCCCAACTCCAGTTGATACACAAAAATTTACACAGCAGAACTAGAAACAAGCTCCAAGTTCTGACCATAGGCTGAAAGCCCATTTGCAGCTTGGCTCATTTGAAAAACTATCTTCCATGGATCAGCATGTGATCACCACTACCTCATGCCTTATCACACCAGAAGAGTTAAAAGCTGTATTTCAGTGAGCAGAAAACATGAAACTCCTATTTACTGAGCAGAATGCCCACTATACCACAAGAATTCTGGGGAAGAGTTAGTCCTGTTTATGAGAAAAGAAAGCACTGAGTGAAATTAGAAGAGTTCCATTTAAGTTTCTTAAAAGTAACAGTACAAGCTACACCAATTAGAAAAAAAAGGTAAGTTTGACTAGACACTAATAAATTCCTTATTGCTTATTCTTCCTATAATACTGTCATCTTTTGCAAAACCATGTCTTTTGCATTTTAGCAGATGATTGAAGTCCCAGTAACAAATGTGATCTTGGTAGCAAAAGAAACTGATCAGTTGAACAGACACATGATTACTGTAAATATGAAAAACTAGAAGGATCTAGTCCTTCTAGTGTCTGAATAATAAAGCATCAGAAAAACTAAGTGAGCTTTCTCACAGTTCCATGTCCAAACTAGGACAGACAATTTTTTTACATAATTATCATTTGAGAAAGTGTATCAAAGGTAACCAGCATATCTTGCATAAAAACACCCTGCCTTCCATATAACGGAAATCCACAGAACCACCATTCTCTTACATTTGTCCTCACATTTCTCTGTGAAAGGAATTCAGTCTATCTGTGATCAGAATAAATGGTCTGTCTGAAGAGAAGTCTGCCGACAGATGGACTCCTTTGATCTCTGAACACTCCGCCAACCAGAAAACTTTCTGGGTACAGAAAAGATCGTTTTTTCTCCACTTGGGTAAAAAACAATGATGTGAGATGGGTAACAGTTTTGGGAGGTCTTTTTGCTTGTGGGGTTTTTTTAATACTTTTCTAGAAACTGAAATTATTGTGTAGGAATATATAAAATGTTGAATATTCTCTGCACAAAGCTTTATACTTGCTATACATCTGTTTACAGCTTCAACTCACCCACTGGCAATAGTAACTATAACCTGCTTGAAGATGTACAAGATGACGAATGAAAATTTCAGTGATCTCCAAGATAATGCTTGCAGGGAAGTCTGGAAAACCAGCAGCATTTCACTTTGTTTTGATGTTGTAATGTAGCTACTTGATGAGTGGAATTAACAGTTCCTTTCTGAACAGCTACCTTTCAAATTTCCCAAGAACATCATGAAGTGCTTTCAGTGGTATTTACTACAAAGACACTACCAGTATCATCATATTTGAGCCTGTCTACAAACATTTTTTGCAATCAAATTGTGAAAAAACTTCAAAGGGATTAATCAGCTTAAAAACATTAAATTCTGCATACATTTTTCTACGTAAGTTAAATCACATTAGGAGAACATGCTTTTTAAAATATGGCTTGAGCTAATTTTAAAGACGGTTGGAAAAGTTTGGCCTACACTGATTAAAATCTATACTTAAATGAAAGGAAAATTTAACCACAGAAACTGCGCTCATTTTAGAAAAACAAGCATATCACTGCCAAAGTGCTGTCCTAAGTTTAGATTGCTGTCTGACTAAAACATTATAATTATGAGAAACTGAAATGGATTTCTAAATGTTTCAAGATGAAACAGCCATTGGGTAATTTTCAAGATATGCAATTATCTTCTGAATTCAAACACATAATGCTAATACTTGATCTGAACAAACGCAGGCTGTAGATCACTCCTTGTGTGAAGACTGGGGAAATCAATGTTAAACATCAATACCAACACTAGATAACAGTAAACCATAATGAAATCTAAGAGCAAAATTACCAAGTGATGTGGAATTAATTACTTAATCTTCTATGAAGAAAAAAGAAAAAAAAAAAAAAAAAAGGCTTGGAATCTTTTATCTGTTGCTTCTGTCTCTCCAAGAGCTGATCAGGCTGAACAGAGGATTCTCACTGCTTTTATCACTGTTAAAACTGACAGTTACACAAGGCATTTAACCCAAGCCCTAATGTGTAGCAAGACAGTAACATTTTTACCTTCAAACACCACAGAGGATCATCCAAAAAGCTTTGAAAGGTCATATAACATATCTTCTGTTACTTTGCAATAAACATTCATATTTGGGTGGAATCATTATCACACTGAGGATGCAAAAGTTAGAAGGAAACAAAAATTAAAGAGAATCATCCTCTAATCCCTAATGTGTCTGTCCATTTCCTGTATAACCACTGTAAATTCCAGCTACTTTGAACAGTAAGTTAAATCTTGATCATTAACAGTTTGATGCAACTAACAGAATTTCAGGAAAGCAAAGTAAAGCCCTTCCTGTTAAAAATATCATGATTGCTGTACCTGTCAGTACCTGTCCTACCTTTCATTGTCTTTAATTTAGCAAGGAAAACTAATGGCTTGGTTGTATTTCTTGGTCTCCCTCAAAAGCCTGAGTGCTTGGTTATCTTTTGACTCTTCTAAACTACAACCCAATCTGTTGATTCACTGATTTGGTGAAAGGAGTATGAAACAATCTGTCATTCATATATGATAGCACCCAGGAACTATGAGCATGTCAAGGGACACAGTAGTTCACAGGAACACCATAATTCAAACAATAGTTTTATAAAAAACTAGAGAACATTTTAAGAAAAAATAATTCTCTTTCTACAGGCAATGTGTCGTGATCCACATAACTGTTTCACATGGATCTTAAGGCAGTCTCTCCATTTAGCCTTCACAGCACCCCTGCAGCTGCGCTCAAAAGAGAAGAGGAAAGAGAAAGGGATTTCTCTCAACCATAAGAGATGCTGGATGTGCCTTAAAAATAAAAAATAAAAAAAAGGAAACAAACATAAGCTCAGTGAGAAAGCACCTGAGATTAAGCAATACTTTCAGAACCACTGGAATGAAAGCAATACGTGCTCCCTTTATACCTAAAGTAACATCAACAGGAGGCTGTGTGCCAAAGGATGCCCAAAACAAGCTTCTCAAGAGTCATGGGAGTTTCAGTATCACAGATGCAAAACCTTAGAAAAGCATGCTTAAAAGCAACAATGTGAGAAAATGCAGGGGAGAACCATCTATACTGTCAGCCTGATGGCAAATCAATTTTCTGAAACTCATGATAGCCTGTGAACCTAGTGAAGACATCAATTTTGTACTGACAAATAAAGACTCTCTCAATTTTTAACCCCTAAGCATATAAGAAGCCCTAATACAAAAAAAATCAAATTAAGTCAATGAAATTCATTTTATCAAAACAAGTTCAAGCTTAGAAGTAAACTAGCTCAGTTAAAAGAAAAAGACTAGGAAAAAGGAGAAACATTTTGTCTATGTTTCAAGATTTCTGCTAACACAGCTCTTGCATCTCACTGCGCCCTGCAGCAGCAACAATGGACTTTACAATGCAGAACTGTCTTTCTGGAGCAACTTACTTTTTTGGCCAAGTCAACAAATAGTAAAATCAAACTGCAAGCCTTTATCCACAGTCAACTGGGACGTGTTCCAAAAAGTCGACCCTCAAAGGTTCCATCTCTCCCTCTCTTAGCTCTCAGTGCTGAACAAACACCACACACACAACAGAAACAAGTCAGCTCTCCTCAGGCCATTACTAATAAAACATTAAATCAGACTATGGAACTGACTACCTCACACAGACATGAGGAATCTTGTTTGCGTGTTCTCACCACCATGACCTGAAGGATCAAGGAAGGGGCAACTCTGAACAAAACTATAAGTGGAGAACAGGAGAATAAAACAAAGAAAGAAGGACAGAGGAAAACACAGATCATTTGTAAATGATGACTAGATAGGAAGAAAGCATACATTGAGACTCTGCACATCCCAAGCTGGAAAAAGCAGCCAACAAAAGTAAAATAAGTGTTTTAGCAAAGTAGACTTGGGAGAAGCAAGGGGCAGTAGTACATTGAAGGATGGGACAAGGGACAGGAAAGAGAAGACGTGCATGAGACTATCTAAACAAAAAATAAGAGAAGGAAAATCTATAGAGAAAAGTCTTGGACAGAATCAGATAGAATGACAGCAGAAGGACAAGAGGATTTACACCTGAGACAGTTCAGATGATTAAGAATCTAAGAATTAAGAATCTGGCTTTACTAAAAATAGCTGCTGAAGAAGTAGAGACGCTGCAGGAACAGATGAAACATATGACAGCCTGCCACTCGAGCAACTGCAGAAAGGGTTACTTGATCCAGCAAATCCTAGCATTGCTAAAACTCCAGGTGGATGTGAAGATGACAACTCATTACACTTCCAATTTTCTTTTCAAATTGCTTTTGTGAGGAGACCAGGCAACTCCAAGAAAACAAAACTCATCAAGATTGAAGAGTGGGACCATATCAGAATCAAGGGTTCCCCGCACAACTTCAGTCTTTTACAGTAGAGTACAATATTATCTTTCCTTCAAGACCCTGCCTTGCTCAGTATACACAGTGGACCAGCCCCTGAGGTTGAAAGGCTTTGTAGGTGACTTCCTTCCTTCAGCACAGAAACACTTAGACAGGCAGTGAATGGAAAAAAGACTCTGGAAAGAGTCCTTCACAGGCTTATGCTCCCCTCACTCCTACCACATAATCCCTACATATGGCTGACTTTTTTTTAATCAAACCTTTTCACAAGTTTGAAGTATAATTCTGATTTTCTGAATGACCAACTCAAGATTTGGTTTCTCGAGGTACAGTTTCACATTGTACTTGACGCACAGCTGGTTTACATTAGTGCAGAAGGAGAAACAGTCCTCATTCGTATCAGAGCAAACACTCACTAGAATAGCTTCCATCTGACAGAAAGCCATCGCCATAAAACTGTTAGATCAACTGTCCCTGAAATCATTCAACCACTAAATCCACTACAAAGAGAGTAGTAATAACTCAGGGCCAGTGATGGCAAAGGAATGAGACCACACTTTTCAGCTGCAGCCCACACACTGACCAAACTATGTATTGACATGTTAAAGTCTACCTTGATTTGCTGAGGAGTCACACAGTACAGCTGACACTAAAGCTTTGCATTCAGAGTATTAGATAATACTACAAAACATGATTACAAAGTCAACTAACTCATTTTAGATTTATGTGTTCAATTTAAGACATACTTCGGCTTTCTTTTTGGTTTTTTTTTTGGGTTTTTTTAATCCTAGTTTTCCTATTTTGTAAAGAAGGAAGGTGGGTGGGGAACCCATCTGTTAATCTTCGTGCTACAGTGGAATATGTTTATGCTTGAAAAACAGTAAAATATTTCTGTGTCTACTACTGAAAAGTCCAATTTGTAAAGTAAGAAGGATGGAGTTGGGGGGGGAAAACCCATTTGTTAGTCTCTTAAAGTGGAATGGGTTTATGCTGTGGTATCTACTACTGGAAAGTCTGATTGTCCAAAAACAGACTGGGTGGTGTCCATGGAATAAATGAGATATGGTGACACTTTCAATCAATACGCTAAATACACTACCCACTGGTGTAGTCCACTCCAGGCACTGACATAAGAAGAGACTGAAAAAGTCCAGTGACCACCAAGAGCTGTATCACAATGAATACACACAGGCACCAACACGAAGCTGCACATGCAGTTTAACTCCAATATTTATTCTGAATATGCAGCTTCTTGCAGACACAGCTATGCCCTGAACAGCCTGGCTGTGCAAAGCTGCAAGCCCTGTTCTGACATTCACCCTGCACTTCTTACACAAGAAACCATTCAGGTCAAAGTTTAGCTTTGCCAGAGGGCACATCGAGGCCAGACAGCAGCACACGCCAGCACTAACGGGAAAAATGACAACACACAGAGCAACCAGTGAAAACCACCCAGCCACAGCTGGAAAAAACCTGACTTCTGTGTACGTGCAAGTCTAAACAAGACACTCTACTTTTCCCAAAAGGAAAGATATTAAGGATGAGATTATAACAACAGGCCTCCGTTTACTCCTCCAGGTGCAACAAAAACAGCAGCACTGAAACCGAGGGTTTGGGTATCGTACATGTCTCACACACGCAACGCCTCCGCAGACAGGCTCAGGCGTTCTCCTCCATCGCAGCGGCTCCCGCCCTCCTACAGCGCGGCGACTGTGCCTGGGGACAGACGGGAGGCGGGTGAGAACTCGGCGGGCGAGAACGAACCGGCCAGGCCAGGGCAGCGGCGGAGCCTCGGAGCCGCTGCCGCCGCCGGCACCGCGGCCCGGCACCGCGGCCCGGCCCCTGCCCCGTCCCGCCTTCCTTCCTTCCCTCCCTCCCTCTCTCACCTGGGACGGGGCAGCGCCGCGGCGGGAGGAGCTCAGGGAGCCGCCGCGCCGCCGCCATCGCCCATCGGCGCCGGGGCGGCCGCCATGTTCGCGCGGCCTCTGACCCGGATCACTTCCGGTCACGGCGGTCACGCCGTTGCCATGGCAGCGGTCACGCCGTTACCATGGCAGCGGCCCGGCCCGGTCCCCCTTAAAGGAGCGGCGATCCTTTTTGGGGGCGCCGCTCCCCGGGATGGGGATGGGGGGTGCGCTCCCCGGGACGGGGGGCACCCCTCTCAGTGTAGTTACCGGCTGAGAAGGGATAGCGATTCATCAGCCCCGCGGCGCTGCGCGAAGGGGAAAACCCTACTGTGGTTTTAGCAGTGGAACTTGTCATAAAACAGCCTGCCGGGTGTGAGAGCAGTGGGCAGTGACTGTGGCATGATTTCCACTGCCGGGAGGAGATGGTTTCTCTTAACTTTCCTGAAGCGGGCTGTACTTTATGGTCTTATTGTACCACCTCTACCGCCTCTGGCTTTTGATGTAATTAACCTCTCTATACTCTTCCCACATGTGTGTTTTTATAAGGTAAATAAACCTGGTGAAACCCCGATCGAAGAAGGGAAACTCCAGTAGGCTTTAAGTAAAGTTTTCTGTTTGTGTAAAACCAAAGTGAGTCTGCACCCGACTGAGGAGCTGTTGGATTAGGACCAAAGCGACCTGGCCTCTCTTTCTGACCCCACAACGATTTCACATGCACAGACAAACATGCCCCTGTGCAAAACTGTTGTGAAGTGCAAATACCAAAGCAAAATCTGCTTCCATACCCGTATGGGGAGATATTGCCCCATAGTCACTCCCCTGTTGGGATCTCTTTTGTGCACTGCAGTTAGTTTTGAGGACAAGATTATCTCTTCTAGTGTGCCTGCCATCAACCAGTGAGAACCCATTGCCTTAAAGAATACCTTTGCAGAGCTGAGAACCAGTCAGCAATTTGTTCAATACTTGAAATTAAAAAAAAAAAAAAAAGAGATCCTTTGGGGAATGTCATCCTAAAAATCATAAAAATATTGGGAATTCCACTGTCAACTGTCATCTGTTTTTGAAAGATCTTGTTTGTTCCTTCAGCCTGGAGGAGTAGGGGCTAAGGAGAGACCAAGATGTTGAGAAAGTGGAGCCACACTTTTCTCGGAGGTGCACAGCAAACAGATCAGAGGCATTGGACCCACATTGCAGCAAGAGAAATCCCAATTAGTTGCTAGGAAGGAATTCTTTAAAATGAGAGTGGTCAATCAGTGAAACCGGCTTCCTAAAGATCTTGTGCAATCTCAAAACCAGCCTGGAACAGGTCTTACAAGAAAGTACCAGTAGCATCCCAAATCCTTCAAAATGCCTTAGCTGAAGGGGCAAAGATAACTCCCTGTTAGACCACACTGCCTCTTGTGTCAGGAGACTGTTGTGTGATTCACCTCAGCTGACTTATGCTAACTAGGAAACAGGCATTTAGTCACTTAGTCACCAAGGTTCCCTTCTCTAGACAGCTCCAAAAAGTGATCCATTCCATCCCAAATTGGGTGTCTAAAACAGCTTAGCACATGGTGAGCTGAAATGGCTCACCTTGGGATCACTCTTGCTGATGATATGGTTAAAGCTCGGTGAAATTAATCCTCACTGATGCCTCATGAAAATAAGGATAAGAGGAAGGCAAACTGCTGAATTTTAAGTAGCTAAGCATAAGAACTTAGGATGAAAGACAACACTGGCAGAATGTCTCCAGGGGTAACATTTGTGGTGAGCTGTCAGCTATAGACTTGTGGCCAGGCTCCTGGGCAGCCTCAAAAATTGGAATAGAAACAGGACATCTGCAGTGATGGCATCTGCTTCAGGCTTCCTGGCACAGCCCTGCAATGCTAAATGGAAACTATCCCCAAATTATTACACCGCTGTTGTCTAGGAAGTTGAGGGAGTGAAACTGCAGTCATATCTACGTGTGGCTTTTGGTATTTGTAATGTAGGGCAGTCACTGCTCTTTTCAATAGTTTGCAAAAGTGATAATGGCCAAAAGTGCATATGGCTAAGCGTCTCTCAGGATGACACTCCCTGTGTGGTAGAAATCTTGCTAAATTGGGTTAATAACATCTTGAAGAAGATTTTGTAAGTAAAGTGCTAAACAAGGAGCTTTGGCACTCTGTACACCAAAACACAGGCCAGGTTACTGCAGCCCACTCTGCCACTTCCAAGGTGACTCTGGACAAATCACTCTCCTATCAGTATAATAGGAAAAATGACACTTTTTGCTTGCTGAGAGTGCAGTCAGGAGATAGTAATCAAAGTTTCTAATTAGATTAGAAAATGTGAAACATTATACAGCTCTCCTTCTTACAATGTCAGCACTTGGCTATACAAACTTCTAGTTAAGATATGCTACTTGCGACTGTGAAGAGAACAATTTAGTAAGACAGACAGTAACAAGTGTTTTCCTGCCTTTCTTAAGCACCCCAAAGCAATTTTGCCCCGGTTGTAGATAAATCATTTTGTCTATCCCAGTGACATGTAACCAGCTGAAGAACATCACACCTTTTCAAGCATTCATCATAGCACTCCATTAGAAAATACAAAAGTGAATTTAATTTTCAGTTGCAAAGGTTTCAGGCAAAGTAGATAAGCACCTTGTGCTTTACACTCATACACTTAATGCTGAACTTGGGTGAGGTGAGTTAGTGTAAGCATTTTGTTAGAAAGCAGAAAGTCTGCTCAAGAAAAATACATGCATTCATAATGCCCCTACAGTTTTTGTGAAAGTGGAAAGTACAATTTCTACAGCCAAAGACAACAGTGAGGGGAAGAAAAGAATGTTCAGTATTCAGCAAAAAGGAAGAATCCGGCTGACTGGAAATGTATGAGCATTTCAGAAGGCTTTGTTAAAATAATAGTAAGGTGCTGGCTTTACCTCCACAAAAATAACGCCATTTGATGCTGCAGTCAAACTTTCAACATGTTTAATATGAAACAATATAGATTTAATTTAGCCACAAAACAATTCCTGTGGGCTGGAAGCAGCGAGGCCTGATTCCCAACAGACACAGCTCCCCGTGTCTCTCAGCCCATCTCCATCTGCACTGCATGAATTTTGTCTCCTTCCCACACCATGGACAACATTTCCACAAAGCAAGAAGTAATAGGTGCAGGTTGGTCAATGAGTACCAGCTGCCAAGAGAAACAATATTGGTTCAGATGGGCCATGAATTTATTTCTTGCTCCTCTGTTGAACTGTCTGTATTAACAGATCTTGTAGGACCATGGTTGTTTCTCAGACTTCTGCCTTTCTGCCCTTCCATCAAATCGGAGTGAAATTTGTCAGAAAGTTTTGGCGTGGGACTTGCAGCCAAATTAAAAGCAGCATGGCCACATATGCAATATTGATGTGAAAAAAACAGGCTGAAAAACTCAAAAGTTGACTACAATGTGGGAGAGGGGAGAATCAAAACTGATTAAAACCTCTTTGCAGAGGAGTGAAATTAAAAATTATGGAGATTTTGAAGTTGTGCTAACACCTGAGGGACAGAAAATGAAAACAGAAAATTATATGAGCTATTTTCCATCCACTGACAGAACCTGTAAACATAGGGAATGAAGAATTTAGCATGTTGACAGCAAAACAGGAAAAGAGAACATTTTTACTATAGCTGGGGTAAATGTTATCAAATATTTTTTAATTCTATGATTTGTAGTTGGACCCCTCCATTAGTCTTGTGTTGGCATAGATCAACTGGATGGCAAGTGGCATCATGGAGCTCATAAAAAGCTGCTGAGCAGGGAGACAGAGAGGAGGGAAAGCATTTGAAACCCATGTCACTAACTACAGCAGTATGCCTAAGACATTCTGGTTTTTAATCACTATTTCTTAGTTCTGTGTTTTACTTGTAGGCTAAGTCCCTTTGGGGCCTGTATCTGAGCTGAGGAAATGATAGACCATGTGGCACTCAAAGGAAAGACATGATAAGCAATATGGAAAATATCTTTAAGCGTTCAGCCATGCCTCCCTAGAACTGCCAGAAAACAGCAGAGAGATAACTCATGTTCTCCTGTTGCTTGGAAAAGCCTCAATCACTTGAATAAAGAGACTTTCTAGGAGCTCTTGTCGCTAAATGGCCTGGGCTGTGCTTGCATCAAATGGTTTTCAAATTGTGACCCAAAAGCTACCCAGGGATCTGCTGTTCACGGAGCTATTTCCACCTCCCATATCTCAACAGAATGTGTTAAATGGTTTCCTAATGCTCCTATGCCATGTAAACAATTGCAAAATTAGCCCCAGAGATGTTATTAAGTGGTAAATTCAAGTAGTGGAGGAAGAGGAAAGGATTGCATCACAGAAGGGGAAAGATGAGAAGGGATCATAAAAGTGAGAGGTGGAAGGTCACGAGATGCATTCCCCAGAGAGCAGTGCAGATGTGATCATCAGGGCCTCTACTGTGTTTACTCATGGAGCACTTTAGGATGGCTCTCCCCTAACAATCCTTATATAGCTTATTTTCCAATTCTGCTGTACTCCACATCCACCTGGGTTTTTCCTCTCTCCTGGGTTTGCTAAGCAAATTTCACTGCCTGTGAGAAGAGCTAAGTTACTTGATGTCTGGATCACTCACCTTCTCACCTCCATTTCAATACTGTTCTGGAGAGTTCAAGATAAGGATATGATAAGCGCACATAAGGATTTTCACCTCTCCATCTGCTTGCAAAGAAAATCAGATATCTGAGCCCACATACCCTCTTAGGTGTGGAAATTTTCTAACTGTTCATAACATGCCTAAGCTGAACTTGTTAATTTTTTTTCCAGAAACAGCAGAAGTAGAGAAGGGGCCTTGACTCAAGGGTATCAACACAGCAGTGAATAGAGATTACCGTCACCAAATCAGGGGAGGCAGTGACAGCATGGAAAGCTTGCAATAATTTAGGCTGGTATAATATTTCTGGTGCCTGTTAGGTAGCTGTATATCTCTGGAGACAGGCTAAGCTTGTTCTTATGCACAGCCCCATGAACAGCAAACAATAAAGGCCACTGTTTACTGTCCTACAAATACAGTAACTGGCACAGGTGATATAATGGATTTAGCTGATTTGGGAGACATTATGAGTTTAAATGTTTTTGCTATCAAATTCAAAAGACATCTGCAGGTATAAAACCATAAAAGGTGATTCAATAGATTACTGGGTTTTTTAAACTCTCCAAAACTGAAGAGAAGATGGAGTTAATTCAGAAATGTTTTTTTGATTTAGTTGCTGTTTGGTTCACAGGAGACTCCCCACAGGGGCAATAAAAACCAAGGCTGCCTTTTTTACGGTGCAAAGATTTTACACTGCAGTCCTCTCTGGTCTGTTTAAACATGTCCTTTTCTTGTTTCAAATACTAAGAAATTCCATTCATCACAACTCAGAAATTTCAGATATGGAAATGATCTATTAAGCCCTGTGATCCATCTCCTGAGCAATGCAGAATTTCCACCTATAGTATGTTTGTATTTTTAGTATTTTGTCCATCAAGTTTGTAAGGTCACATTAGTGAAGCGTACATTTCATTACATTTCATGTTTGTGTCAACAAATACAGGATTGTTTAATTTCTGTATAATTGCTCTTACTGATGTACCAGAGAAAGGAGGCAAACAGTAGCCAGCATAAATGGCAGATGCCAGTGTGAGGAGGGCTTGTTTTGTTGTTAAATGTGATCAGTGCTGTGCACAGTGGGCTTTCAACTATTCCTCTTCGGAGAACAGTCATTCTAATGTCAGTCATTAGCAATTTGCTGCTGGTCACTTGGGAACAGCATGTTTCCTACAAATTGCTTCTATTAGTCACCAGTTCTTGTCTAAATAATTGACTATGAGAGGGAGACAGGAGTTAACAGGGGGCAGAGTGTATGGGCACGTTGTTATAGGACACACACTTTACATTTTTCGAATGCCAAAAATGGTGGGATGGGCTCAGATCTCTTTTACACTGGGGTCAGGCTGGAGCTGCACCACAGAAGTCCAGTGGAGGCCTTTGAAAAGCCAAGGCTAATGTACATGAGATCAGTATCTGGCAGCAATACAGCAGCACATTTTCTTGTCCTGAAATGCAGTCACCTCTGACATGAAACCTGGCAGCCGTTTTGCATAAAATGGTCAACATGTGGACCAATATTGTTCAGAAAAGGAGGAAGAGAGAGAGGAAGAAAAGCATGGAGGAGTCTCACTAGTTTGCACCCTTTATATTCCTGTCATCAGCTCATTTAGTGAAAGCTTTCCTACACTATGTTGTTAGTTCAAGGCTGTTTTGACATCCTTTTATCTCACTGAAGGTAGGTGTTTTGGCATGACAAAAAATAAAAGGAACAAAAAAATTAACTTATCTACTAAAACGAAAAATGCTGTAGAAGACGAAGTAGGTCACAGTAGCACATCAGGAGTCAGCTGTGTCATTCTCATCAGGAGCTTCAGTCTTCACACCACACCATCTGAATTTGTTCTGCTTTAGGTTACTGCTGGACTGCTCCTATGGTCCTGCTGTACTTGGTTTGTGAAAGCTGAGCCTGAGAGAGTGTGGGGCTAAGAGATTACAAATGTCCTCTTGATAAAACTCATGTCATAGTTGATTGTTGTTGATAGTGTACTTTCAAGATGCCAAAAAGAGAAGCTTTGAGGTCATATAATTAATTCTGGAGCCTCTGAAAATATATATTGGGACTCCAATGCGGGCAACAGAAGTGCGGAGAGAGACGCAGCAGAACCTTTGAATACAAAACTGACAATCTCTGGGCTGCTGTAGAGAGTCACTCCCCAAGGTCTGTGTAGGAACCTGAGGTGGGTTCTGGAAAGCCAGAGCTTAATTATTGTTGTCATAGGAGGAGGAAGCAGCAGTGGCACAATGGATGGGGCCAGAGAGGGGATAGAGGAGCTGTCTTACATAAGCCATTTCTCAAAGTTACACAACGGAGTAAGGTAATAACACTAATGCACTTTTATAATGCATTCCTACAGGGATTTAAAATGCTTTGAAAAGATAAGTAAATATTATATCATAAGGTGGCAGATGGAGCAACCAGAGCAATGAGGAAGTTAGTGGCTTTCTTGTAACTGTAGGGAGAGTCAGAGTTACGTTGGGGAACAAAGATAAGGTCTCTGGTGCCCTCTGAGCACTTGGTCACAAGCCTCCCAGATGCCCAGATATGCTGGACGGGAGGAAGACTGGAAGTTTAGCGAGAAATTTTTGCTAAATCAGGAAACAAATTGGAAATGAGAAGTGCATTTTTCAAGATGGGAAAAGATATTTGGTGAAAACAACAGAGAAGCATTTTTGGTTCCCAGGATTTTATTACCTTTTCTAGTGTGAGCCAAAGGATTCTATCCAAGTTTCCAAAGATTATTCCTCACAGGAAAAGCAAAGCCATAAAAAGGACATAGCAATGGTACAGTGAAAACAACAACAATGATAAAAAGATGTCTTTTGTTTAATCACCTGGACAGATCCAGCATGATGCAAATAAAATGTGGGATAACAAGCTCCAAGAGACAGGTCACATCTGCGGTCAGGCCAAGACAGCAAAATGAGGCAGAGTGAGGAACTGGTGGGGAGTGAGAAAGGGCAACACTCCCAGTAACACACACCTGCCTGTGGTTTTTGTGGTCAAGCTCCTCTTTTCATCAGTGCCAGTGACCCATAGGACTTACCTGCCCTTCCAAAAAAACTGTTCAAATCAGTTGTTGACTTCCCAGTTATAACAGACTTGTCACCTCTCCTTACTACTTTCCTTGGCTGGACTAGTCCCTTTGGGGTTCTCGTGGAGGGAGTAACTCAACCTTGGGAGCAATCACTGGATGCAGCGGGACCTCCATCATGTCCTGTGCCTTTAGGTATATCTGCCCATGTGATAAGGAGTGCTGCCATCGCTCTGCTCATCCCTGGCCATTAATTGCTGTGTGCTGAGGACCCCTGACTGCTGCTTTGCTGATCGTACAGCTCTTGGAACATTCCAGATGCTCTGCCTCCACTCATGGTGTGCAGCTGCCCACTTTCACCCTTGGGTAGGAAGATCATGTGCAGAAGCCCCAGACAGCTCCTGTGCCATGTGTTCTCTCTCCTGCTTCAGTACTGCTGTGGGCAGGACAGATCAACCAGGAGGCATTTTAGCTGGGGAGATCAGATTATGTGGCTCAGAACTTTTCCTGCAAGACAGAAATTGAGCCTTCACCAAAAACTCAGCTCTTGTCCCTTCTGGACTGAAATGAGGGCTCAGCCATGCAGGCAGAGGTAACACTGTACATCGATAGGACCAGTCCTGTCTTTTTCAGGGACTTACAGAAAAATATATGTCCTGTCATATGAAATGCAGTAACTAATAAATAATGATCTGAATTTCTCTGACTGCAACATTTAGCAACTGTTCATGACTGCAGCATTGTAAAAAGTCAGTGAGCAGCCAGATTTCTGGACAGACAGACCTAGAGCACAGGACCATTACTGAAGATCTCTTCCCTTGCAAGAAGGGGTGGTGCATGGCCTTCTTCCCTGTTAAAATCTCTCTGTGGGCAATACTGTTGCCAGGAAGAGCTGTAATCTCTCCTGGGTGGGAGAAATGGCATAATGGGCACATCTCCAGATCACACTCCCTGGCTCGCTCATCTAACAGGCTTATCTGTGTGTTTGGAGGGGAAGAAGGTTGAAAAGTGCCAGCCATCTCTGCTGGAAAGTCTGCACATGTGGCTGCCAGGAAGATTTTGGCCATGATTACATGAAATCCAGCACTGTTTGGTCAGTCTGAAGCTGACTCTTTCCTCTGCTCTGGCTCATCTGGACAGGATCCTGCATTCTGGGTGAAAGCTAATGCAGCAGCTGAGGCTGGCACAGAGTGGACTGAGCCGGCTTCAGAGAAAGCATGTGGCTTTCCAAACATCTTGCAGTCCAAAGCAAAACCAGCAGTTCTGACATGCTGTGAGCAATAAACAATGAGCTTTGTCAGCATGTCTAGAGGAAATGATAATTCCTGGAGTGTGAATGATGAAATGTTAACCAAGATGGAGGCTTTGGATAGCATTGTGGTTAGGAAAGCATATGCGCATCAGCATGGAATAGCTGACACTAATGCAAAGAGCCCTAACTAAGACGTGACGATCTTCCAGGTCTCTCAGCTTACTGCCCAGTGGTGTTTTCTCCTGTTCCCTGAGTGAAGTGTAAAGCATTGCTCATGCCTGAAAGGGAGACTTGCACTGCTGTAAACCAGCACCTGAATTCACCCCTCTTGCTTCATGGCTCTTCATCACTTATAGCTCATCACTGCTGTTCAGCCCTCTGAGACACACAGGGCTTTGGTGCAGGTTAATTTACTGTTGTACCTGCATTACAAGATTGGCTATCCCTCTTTTCTGTTCTTTCAGCTAATAGGCAGCTCTGATTGCTCTGGTCACTTCAGTGTAATAGAAAATCTAATGAAATCAGTGGGAGTGTTTTTACAGGTTACAGTGACCTTGACAGAGACCTAGTAGCCCTGTGCTTAAATATTTTGCAAATGTGTTGCTCAGTTTTGATACCAAAAAGAGTCAAAGCATATTTTTCCCCTGTGCTTAGAGAATGTTAAAACTGTTCACTGCAAACTGTGTGAAATGTTTCCAGTCACTCCAGCAATGAATAGCATTGACATGCATCTATTAGCAGAGAACAAGAATAACTAGAGTCAGAGAAAATGATGCAATTATTCATAGTAATAATATTAATTTTGCAATGTCATCACTTTAGGGGCCTGTTGCAATAAATAACCTTGAGAGTTATCTTAGTGTGTGTGACAGAAGACATATGGGCATTTGAGATCAGATTGCATGATAACTTTTTCCTGATGTGCCCTATGAAACATGGAACCTTGATCTCACTCTCCAGTCACCCATGATGGGTTGTTTTAAGAAAAATGACATGCAGTACCATTATTCAGTGCTAGAGGGGAAAAAAAAGACTCAGCATTCTGCTATGGCTAGTGTTACCCTCAGGCATTTCTGGCATGTTTCCGTTGTAAATTCATTTTACATGTGGCCAGGAAGTACAACATCTTGTTGCATCTTGAAAAAAACTCACCATATTTCTTCTCTGTTGCTCATTTCCAATCTACAGAAGCATCTGGTGGTAGCATGTCAGAAGATCTGTCATTAAATCTAAGAGGTTTAGCCCACAATGCACTTTAATGCCTGAGTCTCATCTTGAAAGAACAAGGTCAAATAATAATACTTTACTTTTCTACCTTTTTNTTTTTTTTACTTCTCTCTTTTGAGCAGAACAATGGTTTTCTACCAAGTACTGTTTTCACCATTGTCACTTCTGAGCCATTTCATTTTGGATGGAGATAAAAATTAATACTTCTTTCCAGGAAAATCCTAGCACCACAGGTTTCCACCAAAGCCTGGCCCATACATCCAAGTTTTGAGACACATTTAGGAAAAAAATACAAAATACTACACAGGGAAAAGTAATAAAAGGACAAATAGTCCAGTTTGCCTGAGTGATACTGCAGGGCTTAAGATGATGGCTAGCCATGCTGTGGTATTTGATAGAGGGGCACACATTTGTTGGAAAATATTAAGGATCATCTTTAGTATCATAAAATGGCATCTCTCCCACCTCTCATTCCTTTCTTTTTTTTCCCAATTTGGACCAAGCCAACATCTGCTTCACCATTCCCATCATTCTCACAATGGCAACCCCCAAAAAGTCTGTTGAGCATTAGAAAGAAGGTAAAGAGCCATTTGCACAGCATAAAAATTGCTTTCATATTTCCAACTAAGTCAAGGTCCAAGCACCACAGTCTTGTGCACTGCCTACTGGCACAGTGCCTGTCAACTCCCTGCCCCATATGTACAGACCTGGAGCTCTGCAGTACCAGAATTGGATCATTCCTGCCATGCTTGTCTTCCATGACCTGCCCCTTTCTGTCTCCCCACCTTGCCTCCCATGAGGATCACTCTGTCACCTGGTTAATCTGGGAACTGAGATGTGGATAAACCCAGTTACATTTCCTAGAGGTTAGACTGGTTCCTCTGTCATAAGCCTCATGCTTATAATAGAAGCAGGAAAATTTGAGAAAATACATCTGATGTAATTAGTGTAACTTTTCTGCCAGGTGGTTAACAGCAGAGAAAAATGTTTGAATTTAATATACCCATGGTCCCCCTTGATAAAGGACTAAATTCCAATCTCCACTTAGAAACCTGAGAAAACTAAACATACCCTCCCCGGGAGCTCTTAAAGAGATGGATTTCCACTACTCACTTGCATTCCCAGATCTTTATTAGGCAAGAGGGACCACAGTCATAAAGTCAGGCAAAGCCAGCAATGGCAATATATATCCAGATAATGAGCAAAAGAACCCACTTTTTCAGTTCTGTTGGCAGAGGCCCACCTCACTTCCCCATGTCTCATGAAAAGGTTCCCCAAAGAGAGCCCCACAGCTCTAGCACCTCACCCAAGGTCAGGATCAGTGAGCAGCTCTACCCAAGGCAGAGATGGGAGAGCCCAGCTGCCAATGCTATGGGTAGAATAACTCTCAGCTGCCTGTGCAAGCACCCAAAAACCTGGTGATGACACACACTGATGATCCATACACCTCAGGGAGAATCAGGCTGCAGAGTGGCACAGAGTTGCAAGGCAGGACTTTGGGCAGCAGAGTGCCTTCCATTTACTCGTGAACTCTGATTCTCAACCCCCTGGTAATGGTGCGTGGTGTGCCCTCACTTTTAGCTCCTTGTAGAGCCTACAGGCAAAAGTGGAGGAGGAAGCACTATTGCAGCCTGCTTCATGGCACGTCATCGAAGCAATCCAAGTGTGCAAAGGGCAGACCACTTTCCCATGCAACTGTTTCCTCCAAGACACATTTCATAAAAGTCAGGTTTTCACAGCAGTGTTTTCTGAGCACAGGGGTCCTTCTGGATCTCAGATGGCTGAAAAGGAATAACTGTGGTCTCCGGAACTGTTTTATCTTCTCAGTTATGCTTGACTGGGAGGTTGAATCATGCCAATTTGGACATGGGAAACTCACCTCTCCTATCTGTTGAGTTGCTGTGACTTACTCTGCCTGGTGCTATAATTTCAAGCTGTGGGGAGGTTCCTGCTTCACTCTAACTGTGTTATTCTACCATTTACCATGAGAGTATTTCTACTTAGGTACCATCATTTGCAACTGCTTATGAATGATTTGGAGCCGAAGATGTAAATGTTCATCTTCAGTTTGAAAGTCTTGGAGGATTTAACCCAGTCTACTTTAGGCGACTGACAGCTTTTTAATTACATATTATTGCTCTCCCTTTCCATTCTGTCTTACTGGGTCTATTTGGAGTTTACTGAAATACCCAATGGCTGGCTACTAATTCAGTGAGCTCTAGAATGGATTCTTTAGCATACTCAGCTAAGCTCAAAACTACTCATTACTCTCAGAGATGAAGTTGTGGAGTTATAAATTATTGGGAAGGTGTATGTTTTGCATATTACAACGTTTTGCCTGACTAAATTATACTTTAAACCCATCCTAAACCTAGAAACGTAATTGGAAAATCTAAAAGAATCCTTCTGAGACCCTTTAAACCTACGTTTCCTGGAAGTAAATGAAGGTGCTTTCTCCTTTTGTGAAATCCCCTGTTGGGACAATACATAGCTATGAATGCAGAGCAAGAAACAGCAGGGCAGGAGTCAGGACTGAAGGAGGAGACTTACATGGAAAAGACAGATAGTCCAAGCAGCAGCAAAGAGACAACACAAACTGTCCATGGACATTCATTCAGGAAGAGTCATTCATCTGTGCCTCCATCACATGTGGATTGTGCTCAGGGAGCCCATGTTGGCTGGTCAGTGTCACAATGGAGTGAAGAGCATTACTGAATGTTTGGATAACACATCCAGCTGTCCTCCTGGCTGTCCAAACGCACTGTATGATGTGGACAGATGTAAGAGAGTCTGCCTGGACAGCTTCGGTGAGGAACAGGACTCATCTTTCCCATGTATTTCATTTTAGTTCTGTTTCTTTCTCTCATTTCTTTCCTCCCCATTCCCTCTTTTTTTCTTTTTTTTTTTTTTTTCCAGAAGGCACCCATCCAAATGGCCCTACGACCCGCCTGTGCTGCGTAGCTGTTTCCTGCTGAGCAGCCATCAGCTGGCAGCAGGAGGTGAGGGAGCTTGGCTGTGGTAGCTGTGGTGACCTTTCTGCTACAGGGTTTGCACAATGCCCTGGGAACTCCAGGAATGGATGGGAATGATGTACATGAGAGATATTCCTGGGGCCATTACACAATGTGGGAAGAGCCTGGATTTCAGTGGTCCTATTAATTTCTCTCATTCATCTCCGCTGAAGTCAACAGTTGAAAGCAATTTTAAGCACTTGGATCATACAGAATATATAAATACCTGTATTCTGGCTAGCTGTAACAATTTAAAGATAAGTATGACTCCCTGGTGAATGAACAGGATATCACAGACTTATTTTGAATTCCAAATGGGTCAGAGTTGGATCTTTTTCTGGATTTCCACATTCATTTTCTCTTAGCAGGTTAGGTTTTCACTTGGAGAAAGTATTGTAACAGTTCTCAGACTCATGGTTGCAATGGAAACACCTCCAGATCTTCTGAAGATATTTAAAACAAATTTGTTATAACCTGCAATTTGGCTCTGCTTTCTAGTGAACACCTTAATTTTTATATATTAATAGAGTTCAGGCTTATATATTTCACATATATAGATCCAGTAACCTTGAATCAATATGTATCCCCTCAAGACTACTTTAAGAGGTATTAAACTCATTAACCTTTAGAGGCAATAATGGCCTTTCCTGTGGTATCCTTGTTTCACACCATTATCTGAAATAATGAAGTTATATCCTTTGATTCAGATATACTATTTTCAAAACCAATATAGGCTTTGGTAGAGATGATAAAAAATGTTTATAATATCGTAAAAGAAGAGCCATTCAGCATTTTTTAAAAATGGTGCAATTTGAGCTTTAAAAAAAAATTTCAACAGCCATTTACAATTGCTGAAAGTTTCACTCGACAGCTGGTTGAAAACTGTGGAAAATATCGACACGAGCTCAAGAGTCAGATTATTTTGGCTAGTGTGAGTATTTCTCTAGGCTTTAGAAGTAAAGCACTGGGATAAAACAAATTCTGATCCTAGCATTAGACTTCCAGGCAGACTGTAATATGTGTGTTGTGCTTTCCAGTGTATTTTGGCATTTGTACTCAATACGCAATGTACATATATGTGTATGTGTGTATATATATATATACACACATACACACACATATACTCTCTACTTTTCTTCACTTTTATGTTCACTTGAGCAGTGTTTTGGCTTTGAAGGACATGTATATGTATGTATACAGACATAAGTCCAGCTCTGAATATGCACATGCAATAGATGCATTAGTGCTTATATCACACCTGCAACCTTGCAATCTAAGTTCTTGAAGTATTTTAAAGTAGTTTAAGAATCAGATATCCCATGGGTATAATCATGAGCCGCTGGTACGCCTTGTCCCCTCTTCAAACATTTCACTGTGCCTAGCCATGCCCAGGTGGCCATAGAGCTGCACAATACTGTGCTCAGTTCTATGCTTCTCTTTACTCACACTAAATGGATAGTAATTAAGCCTCTCTTCACTGTTGCAAAGTGGATATATTTATAAGTTTCCTAGTGAAGTGAGATGATTTTCACAGGTCCTTGCAGGTTAGCAATGCTAGGAGAAACACCGAAAGTGTTATTGCCCTGAACCGTGTACTCATCATCAAAGCTGGTGATCTCTCCAACATCCTTTTAGTCACAAACTGCTTCTTTAGATTTTCGTATCTTACTCATCATCCTGAAACAGAAAGAAAGATATCTGAAGCACCCTCAGCTCTGAAAATGGTTTGTTCAGAACCTCTCAGGATTCAGCCTAGTTTTATCAGAGCAAAGACAAGTGTGATGATCTTCAGCTGCGTGAATCCCAAGGGAGGACCACAGAATTTCTCTTAGACACTTCGTGAGCCACGCACAAAGCTATCAGCATTCCAGGTCTGCTCTGAACATCAGAGAAAGGAAAAAAAAAAGTTTTAAATTAAAAAAATAAATTCCATGAAGTTTAATCTTTCAAAAGCCACCGTGCATCTGGATGCCTTCTTCCTTGGTATTAATTGCAAAGACTTGCTCTGTAATCCATAAGCAAAATATGAGCGAGATGTAAGCTCACTGCCGTTGTCTTTAATATTTTGCTTGCTAACAGGGCATCTAATCCACCACGAGCGGGAATTCATCAAGCCTCAGGGTCTACCTAAAGCACACAATCCTTCTAAATGAGCAGTAATCTCCTCCATCAAATCTTCAATCTCATGAACTAATAAGTGATGCTAAAGGCTCATTTGCTTTGGGAGCTCCCAGCAGTGGAGGGGATGACACTGTACCCAGCTCCAGGCACAACAAGAGCAGAGCCCTGAGATGAGTGTGGGCAATGAGGCAGATTCCGGGCACTTTCGTGGTAAAGAGCCCTTATTCCTCGGCACACCAGTGCTTTACTGAAATTTGTGAGCCACATGAACACAGGACTAAAAAGATCCCGCTCACGGTTTTGAGCAGTGAGATCAATAATAATTTCCACAAACTCTGCTCTTTTACATAATGCTTCCCTCGCCGCTCCCTGTGGGATAAACAGTGGGACTCAAGGCTGACATTTTGCAGATGCTGGGAGCGCGGGCAGTTCCCTCAGCGGCAGCAGGAGGAGAAGGAGGCAGCATGGGGGAGAGGCACAGGCAACTGAAATTCATTACTTGGAGAGGTCGTGAGGGTCAGTGACAGTGGCGCTGAATGGATTTTTCCAGCCGTTTCAAGATGAGATTTGCACTCTGTAATCTGAATGCTTTTATCTATTTCTGAAAATAGACAGGAATTTTTTCCACAGGCTGCTCCAATCTGGCCATGGAGATGCAGGGAAGGATTACAGGGATAAATTCAGGTTTTGTAAAGCAAGCACAGCTTTTCCAAACCAAACATAGACAGCATTCTCACAGCATAAACATGTGTACAAGAGTTCTCGTGTCGGAAGGACACGTCCCCTTGTGCAAGAGATGAAAGTGCTGGGTGTCGTGCACAGCCCTGGAGCCTTTAACTCCTGTTTTGTATGTTGTTTGCCTCTCCAGGCCAGCTGTGCAAGAGCCAGCGAGGTCTCTCCAAAGCTGCAGAGAATTATCTAGATTTGTTTCCCCTGCTGAACTGACAAGTACTAGTTTACTCAGTGATTATTTTCTGTTTCGCTCACATTTTGCTGCAGTTGAGCTTCCTCTCTTGCTTAGTCATGTCCTCTTCTGGCAGTGGTTTCTCTGAAAAGAGAGCTGATTGTAGAAATTAGCTATGACAGAAATTGTTGGGTGCCGTATTACAGCACTTTCAGTGATGAGGAATTCATAAGAAGTAAGCTTTATTTACTAACTTTTTCTATTCAGGGCAGAAAATATGATTCTGGGGCCTGGTTTTGGTGTTATTAAATATTTTCAGTTAGAAATAAAGGATGTGCCTGGGTGTGTATATACCAATGTATTGGGGTAAAATATGTAGCAGGACCTGCAATTACACAGCATCAACTGTGTTCACAAGGTTTTACCTTTTTCCTGGTCTCTCTCAGTGCCACTAGGCCAATCTCCAAGCAGTTCACCTGCCCAGCCTTGAGTCATATGGCCACTCTCCTGCCTAACTCCTTCCAAGTACCAATAATTTCCTCTTACCTGCACTTTAGCATCCCCACTTTATATACAAAACAGCTGTTATGAAACACAGATATACTCTTTACGGGTGGAAGAGTTGGGTACTGAGCTGTATCCCTGCTCTCTCAGTCTGGGGACGTGCCATTGACAGTGGGCAAATGTTTGTGCAGAGGCAAGTGCTGGGCCAGCAGATCGGGAGCTTTCCTTACTGTCCTGCCAGGAGGTGGCTCTGCCTAGCCATGCCCAGGTGGCCATAGAGCTGCAAAGAAAACACTCAAGGGCAATAATTCTCAGGAAAAGTGAGGGAAAGGGAAAGGTAATTCTATTAAGCATTGCAGTAATTCATGGTAGTAAAGCCTTTGTGGTGGGGAGGCATGGATAACAATATATATGACCGGGGCCACATCAGGGCACACAAGGGCTGGAAAACCATGCCAAGAGCAGAGCTGCTGAAGAATCTTTACAGCTCTGAAAGATCATGATGGGGAGTGACCATTCCCTGGAAGCCTCCTCAGCTGGAGATTCAGAGATGGGGGGAAAGGTCTCTTAGGAGACAATCAGATCCACTGAGCTTCAGCTGTTTGACAGAGGTTTAGATCAGCCCTTCTCAGTGCAATGCAGCATATCCACCAAAACAAACAAAAAAAACCAAACAAGTAAGCAAGTGCAAAACCCCATTGGCATTCACCCATGCCCTTAACACTTAGCAGCAACCTCTCACCACCCTCCTGTCTGTGCATCCTAAGCTCATACATTTGCCTGAGCTCAGAGAAGAGTTTTATTTCAAGCCAACAGCAAGCACTATCAAGGTGGGGGGGCAAACGCCTTCGGATGCAGCCGTTCCCTGGCACAGAAGAGACATCAACCATTTCCCCTTGGCAAGCTAATACTGACAGCAAAATTACTTGAATCCATAATTTGGAAATTAAGTTTCTATTATTTACCAAGCCAGTCAGACTGAAACTCTAAACATCACCTTCTCTTGAACAAATGTAAATACTAAAAACATACCCCAAGGAAGTGTTCAGATGACTTTTCTTGTGGGGTAGGATGTCTGTGCAGATGACAACCTAATTCCAAGGATTTAAGATAGTGCTTGGGCTCATCAGACTCTCCACAGTAGCTCCTAATGGTCCCACCAGGTACAGTTCCCTGTGTACCAACCTTCCCACACTGGTGCTAGATGGGCTCTGCACTGCCAGACTATCAGCTGGCTCTTCTGTCTTTCTCCCTGTCTCCTCCAGTAAACAAATAATGGCAGACTCCTGTTCAGCCTTGTCTATTTTGGGATCTCTCGCAGTCCTACTGATAATCACTGTTATAAATGTTTACACTGATAGGAGACTGGCCCATATTGTACAGAGATAATAACAGTACAATTTGATATTCATGAGGTGCTGATGATCTCTAAATATAGAAACAGAATAATTATTGCTGGCATTACAGGCTGGATTTCAAAAGGCAGATAAATGGAGAAATGGATATGCTATTTATTGCAGCTTTAACAATAACAACAGGAAAGCTGTCTCCCTTGATTAGGCAAGGACCAGACTGCAGAAGGCAGAGCTCATGGCAGAGGGGTGAAGGGATGTGATAACCTACCAATGGAAGGGGAAAAGCACAGCTATAGAAAAGAAGTCTAAAAACACATCTTGTGTCAAGCTCAAACCGATGCACGCAACTATGGAAGACAGCAGTGAAACAGGTTGACTATACCAGGAAAATCTGTTGTGAGTAGAAAAAATGTTGGAGATTTTTCTTCCAAAATCCTTAAGGAAAGGCAAAGCCTTTGGCCACCAGAATCAATGCATGCCTGCAGCTGGTGCAGGCTGCTAGGGTGCAGTGAGAGTGAGCTGAACCAAAATCCCAACCACTTGCATCTGTAGGCAGTGAGCTTTGGCCTCACTCCAACTGCAAGAGCTGCAGAGTCACTCAAGGCTGGTACACTGGCCTGTAGAATGAGCTGGATGTGTGGCACCCCTGCAGGTTGGCCACTGAAGCAAGTGCAAGGTCCTGTACTTCCCAGTATCAATACAGGCTGGGGGATGAAGGGATTGAAAGCAGCCCTGTGAAGAAGGACTTGTGGGTTCTGATGGATGAAAAATTGGATATGAACCAGCAATGTGCACTTCCAGCCCTGAAAACCAACTGTATCTTGGGCTGCATCAAAATCTGCGTGGCCAGCAGGTCCAGGGGGATGATTCTCCCTTTCTACTCCACTCTGGTGAGACCCCACCTGGAGTGCTACACCCATCTCTGGGGCCCACAGTATAAGAAGGACATGGACACATTGGAGTGAGTCCAGAGGAGGTTACCAAAATGATCAGAGGGATGGAGTACCTCTGCTATGAAGACAGGATGAGAGGATTGCAGTTGTTCAGCCTGGAGAAGAGAAGGCTCCATGGTGACCTTACAGCAACTTCTAGAACCTAAAGAGTGAGTACAAGAAAGATGGAGACAGACTTTTTAGCAGGACCTGTTTCAATAGAATCAAGTGTAATGGTTTTAAACTAAAAGAGGGTCAGTTTAGGTTAGGTATAAGGAAGACTTTTACAGTGAGAGTGATGAACCACTGGAACAGGTTGCCTAAAGAGGTGGGAGATGTCCCCTGGGAACATTAAAGGACAGGTTGGACAGGGATCTGAGGAACCTGGTCTAGTTGAAGATGTCCCCACTCTTTGCACAGGGATTGCAACTGATGACTTTTAAAGGTCTTCTAGCCCAAAATCTTCTACAATGGTATGGATGTGCACATTACATAGTTTCCCTTTTCTGACTTCCTTTACTTCATTTTAGGAACATTTAGAACTTACTGAAGACAACAAAAATTATGGGCACTCAGGGATTCTGATGAACAGGCTGCTGATTGACTACTGATTCCTTTCAATACAGGTGCAGGCACTTAGCTTCAGGCATGCAGGTTGGTACTACTGAGGAATTTCCTGGCAGAATCTCTGCTCTGTTGAATGCTGTGTGTGTTGGCATATGTGTTTGGGGCCATGCCCTTCTCCCAGTCTCAAGAGGATGCTAGCAAAGTTAGTTACCTAATGACTGGGAAGACACCCACCGGTCTGGAAGCATGGCCTTTGTAGTTTCTGCAAAGCAGAGGCACTCATGGAGCTGGACTGCCAGAGCCATCCAGGATCTAACATTGTTTTGTGCAACCATTCCCTGCCACCTCTGTGAGGAACCTCACGCCTGACTGATGCTTCCACAATGCACAAAGCCAGATTTGCTTCAAATTTGACCTTTACCATCACTGTGATGAACAAAGTGCTCACCAGTTGCTGTTGATGTAGAGGAAAAAAACATGTGGAGTGCAGCCAGACTGTTGCCCCAGACAGATCAAAAGAAAGGAATCCTTCAAACAGAACAGGGCAGGAACTGTAGGTTCATCTGGGGTTTGGTTATTGTTATGACTCTTGACAACAATTTTCTTAAGTGAGATGAGGAAGAGAGAAAAATTGCCCACCATATTCAGGCTTTGTTCTGAAAGAAGGTGTTTGTTGCAAAGAAGGTGTTTTTAAGAGTGACTCTGCAGTCTTAAGAGTCAAGCAGAAACCCGGACTCTCAGTTGCTCCAAGGTTTAGAGAACAGGTGCTTGCATGTGAGCTTCATGTGGATCATCCCAGTAGATGAAGAGCTAAAATTATCCACCTGCTTGCTGCTACTCTTCTTTTCTTCCTATACCTTCTCTATTAATATGCAAATGGAGGAGAAGAAAATAAAAGAGAGAAGGGAAGAAAAAATTTCTAAAGAATTGCAAGTAAGAAAAAAATGGAGGTAAAACTTCATAGAATGTACACAGTGTTTAATATGTTCCTGTAGGTATACAAATATTGACTAAACTTTAAAATTTAGTGTAGTCAACTGAAGTGGGTAATTCTATATTGTTGGAGCAGAGGGGGTCAAAGTTCTCCAGGCTTTTATAGCTCTTTGTCGGACAACACCTCAAAGTTTTTACTGAAGTTTTACAACTGGGGAAACCAAATTGCTGAGAAGTTGCATCACTTGGCCAAGAACCACAGCAAGTCACTTGGCGTGATTTCTGTGGGAGCTCAGCCTAGTTCTCGGTGACCAGCACTCTCAAACAAGAAGGGTCTTGGTTAAGCTGGCCATGCATGGGGTTTCAAACTAGTTATCACCAGCAGCATGAGCTACATGGCTTTGAGGAAACTCTCCTGTGCTGTGCTTGGCTCTGTGTCAGTATGGTGCAGGAAATGAGTGGCTGTGACCCAGCCAGTGTCACTGCCTTGAGGTCACAGTGACTTGGCAAATGGACCCCTGGTCTCTCAGACAAGTTCCAGGCTTGTCTGCACCAAGTCAGCTCCCACACAGAGCGTTTTGCTTCAATAACTGATGAGGGATGTTCTCATTGTTGAACACGTGTTTCATTTGGATAGAAACTGCTCAGCCTGTAGGGAATCTGTGCTGTTGCAAAGGCAGATCAGAACAGTATTTTTTAATTAAAAAAAAAAAAAAAAAAAGACATTTCAAGCATAGTTTGCACTCTGCTTGGGGAGGAGCTCTCTGCCCTTGGGGAGTTTTCAGGATGCTGAGCTGTGACAGCAGCTGTTGCTTCCCTACTTGCTGCTCTTAACCATTATATCACATGCAGGTGATGATGGAGGCAGTGTACCACCTTCTCCAATATAATCCAAAGTTCCATGTGGTATATGCAGATAACAAAAGAAACCTCAAACTGGGATGTTGCTTCAGAGCTGGAGGCTAGAGCTGTTCACCCTGTTGCTTGCAGATCCCCAAGCATCTTGAAGGAGCTCCAGGGGTTCAGAACATGATAGAAGTGGGTATTCTGGCAGAAGGCTTGGATCTGCTATGGGAGCAGTGCTGCTGGGAAATTTGTAGGCTCCACAAATCAAAATGTTCAAGAATGCAGTGCTGAGGTCTGCTGCTGTAAGCTTTGTCAAGAAAAGACAAACTGCCAGTCTCTAGGGACAACACTAAATTTTGTATAAGGGAAAAATGTGACATTCATTTGTAACTTCCAGGTTTTTCCAATTCCCATTTGGTCACAGTTCAAGGTTGTGCTTCCCAGTTGCAGCTCGTTACTGCTGGGCTTTTTTTCCCCCCACAAAATATGAATTTTGTCCTGATGAGGTCAATGATTGGAATTTTCGATTCAAGAAGCTTTTCTTCTCAGTTTCAGATGGCCATAGACTGAGAAACTACGCAAGTCTGAAGGTCACCAGCATCCTGTGACGACAGCCAAGGTTTCTCACCAACATTATTTCTCTGTGTCTGAGACCTGTCCACCCCTAAATTTGTCTGGTTGTGTGAAACCATGGGATAAAATGGAAATTAAATAGGAATGACACTATTATAACAGGTCCCAGGAGCTACTCTGGCAGCACTTTATTTGGTGCACGTTCTCTGCCCCAGTTGGTCTCACATTTATGTTTGTGGCTAAGAGGTGCTAACTTCTGGGGCTTGGAATAACTCATCATTTTTTAAACAACTCCTTTGAAGCACAGAGCAGAGAAGAAGGAAACTAAAAGAAGAGGAGACAGAGTGGAGAAAAAGTGGGAACCCCAGACCTTCCTTTCCTACATGACTTGTCTTACGTGCATTACAGAGAAGTATCAAAAGTATGTCTTCACATGCAACCACAGGTTAGTCTGCTGAGGGTGGGAACAATGAGAGTGGGACAATGAGGGTGGGAAGTGGAAATAATTGTTGTTTTTAGCTCAGATCAACATGTCCAAATCAAACCTTCACAGCTATCTTTCCTCATAACTTTTTCCACTTCCACTACCTGCAACTCTCTCTTTGGAATGAGTGGTGGAAACAGTCCTTGTGGGTCATGAGAAAGGATTAGACCTCTAAACATGTTGTTATTCCTGTTTTCCAGCTCTCAGCACTCACAAAAACAGATGATCAAATAGAGTAGGTAGCAGTCAACTGATCCAGCCATCCCAGCAGGTACAGGGAGTTCTCTGTGAGAAGCAAAACTGCTGGAGTAGACATTTTCCCTATTGCAAAGTCACTTGTTATTCTTTAGAACCAAAGCAATGCAGATGCTGCAAAAAGGCATCACCTTACTAGAACACACTTTTCTGCATTTTCAGACTTATAGACTTATTACTAAATACCTTGTCTGCATTGCCCTGTAACAAACTTACTTTAACAAACAGTTTGGGGTTTGTTTTACCCATGTAGTTATACAAGAGATAAGAGAATGGGCTTTAACTTTAATCCAGGTTGCTTGTCCTGAATAATAAAAAAAAAATAAACACCAGTAACCACATAACACACATACACCCCTTATCTAGTATGGACAATTTTGAATTTATGATAGCCTTATCCCTTAAAGGGGGAAAAAAAAATAAGAAAAAAAAAAAAAGCTTTCTGTCTTTTACAGCCCACGGAGCTATGGGATCTAGATACTAAAGTTCATTTGCTCCTTATGCAGCATCACCCCTCTCAGTGACACGACCCATATTTTACTTCTTCTCAAGCATTTAGAGCCATCATGGCAGGATTACTTTCAAGGTATAAAGGTATTTTCTGGAAAAGTGAATGAAACACGGGACACAATCCTTGGAAACTATAGGAAGTTTAAGTTGTTGCAATATTTCTGTTCCCTGTGCATGCTCCAGGGATAGCTCCATGCAGGTGTCCGATCTGAATGGGGCAATGGGAGAAGGTAAATGGCAGAAAGGAGAAAATACAGCAGGGAGTTATTACAGAAGGGGCATTTTGCTGTCCCTGAATGGACAGGGCTTTTGGCATGTGGGAGGAACAGGCCGCTTTTGTTAGCTTCTCCCACTGCTCCTCATGACTTTACCTTTTGAGCAAGCTCCTTGGTTTCTGCTGGGAAAAGAGGTGGGGAAACTTAGGAGGCCAGGATGGAGAGAGGACTCATATGTCTCTCTTGGAGGAACATTCCATTGGAGAGTCTATCAGACGTAGAGATGAGAAAGTTTCAAAGTAAACCAACATGCAAAAGACCTCCTAAAGTTAGACTCCACGACAACCTCAGTTGGTACGTCTGGAGCAGAATGAGGCTCAGCAGAAGTTCCACTGTTGCCTAAAGGGAGCAGAAATCCAGGGCAAGCACATAGAACACCAATCTCTCACTCTGGCAACATCCAACAACAACACAAGGAAACAAGTTATAACAGCCCCCAAGAGATAGAGGAGGGACTACAGGCTTCCAAGCACAAGTAGTACAGTTCGTCATCCACATTCCACATCCACATCCCACATCCCTGTGGGGATACTTCTGTTCCCCAACTTTTCTACCTGCTGGAGCACAAAGCACCTCCTCCACAAAACACCCAGCATCTTTGAGTGTTGCTGAGCAGGACTGGTGGTGAAAATCAGCTTTTAGGAAATGCACAGTCATACCATGAGGTGTGCCATTTTGCTTTGGAATGCTCCCACTGTTCTCAGAGAGGCCAAAGCCACCACAGTCTTTGCTGTACACATGGGGTCACTGGTTTACAGTGGTCTCTGTTGCATCAGCATCAGGGCTACTAGACTGACTGGTCCAGGCAAGGTGACCCTGCTCAGACCACCACATACATGTGCCATAAAGTCACTCCTTTGCACTACTTGAGTAGAAAATCAAGGTCTGGCAGCCTTGGGAGATGAACAATCAGAGTCACTCAGTAGTTCTTAGATTACACTACAGATACAACAGCTGGGTTAGGTCCCTCAGGTACCCGTGGGGACAGCAAGGAGAACACAAAGCTTTCTGAAAAAGTAGCAGCAGTGCTGCTCAGATACATGTGCAATTGAGAACGGTCGTGCTGTTAAGGGGGAGTCTAAAAACAGCCAGACGTTTTTTCTTTATTGTTTATTGTTTTCTGCCATGACATGATGCAAAAAGCAATGTTATACAGATGGTCAGCAGTGAAGCTGTGTAACAAAAGAGAAGAGTGATTGTCCCAAAACATCTTTCAGGGCTCCATCATGATTAATTACGGGCCAGAAATAAAAGTGACCCCCGCAGCACTGGTAGGGGGAGCTGGGAACCTACTCCTGAGCATGTCTAATATACCATATCAAAAGGCTACCTGAACATCCCTCACTGGAGTCAGCCGAATTATTCAGGGACCTCAGCCAACTTGAGTATCTTCTGCTTTATGAGCCTTGAGGACCCTGAGGCATGTGCACTGTTGCTATTCGCTGCAGTGGATTCAGACTGGCTCTCTGCTATCTATATTTATCACGATCCCCTCAGGAAGTGTTTTGGCAGGATTTTGTAATGAAAACCCTGCCCAGAGCACTCTTTGGCATGCAGTGAGCAGCCTTAAAATAGTGCAGTGACATACTGCAATAATTACTCATATTAACACTCTTCATTGTGCTGTGTGACGCTTTGTCCCTGTCGCCTGGCTCATCCCACCACTTGGCACGTGGTGGGATGGCAGGAAAGAGCTGACCTTTCCTAAAAGGCAAAGTTCAGCACCAGGCTCAGCCCCAAGCCCCTGAAAACAAGGCAGACCCGGCTGTGGTCTCATCCATCACACCAATGGAGAGCTGGCACCAAGACCCTGGCTTGCTCCAGATCCAAAGTTCGCAGGTGTTCAGGCAGGATTGTTTGGCTCCTCTCTAGTCCATCAGTGTTGTTTGAGGAGAATGTTAAAAAAAAAAAAAAGGCATAAAAGCCCAACCACACAGGATAACTTTGAGCCCACACTATAGAAGCAGGCTGCTTGCTTGCCAGTTACATCCTGCCTTCCAGTCTAGCCTGTATTTTCAGGGTTTTATCCACTTTGGAGTAAATCTTCCTTCACTGTGCTAGCAGTGTATCTTATTTTACCTTAAATAGTAACAAAAAAATAGCTTTCAGTCAGAAGAGAGATGGGGAAGTGGGGACAGCTTAACTTGAAGTTGCTAGAACCCTCAAAGTTTCAGTATTCTCAAGAAAAAGGTTTTCTCTGCTCAAAAGAAAACCAAAAACACAACTGCTTTAATTGCTTGAATTGTGCATCTTGAGCATCTGCAGTGCGTCTTTCCTGTTGATGACAAAATGAGTTTTTGAGAAACATCTTGTTACTCACGCCTATTTACGTAAATTTGCTGGATTTCAAGAGCTCAATTTAAAACCCATCCGAGGCAGTACAGAGAGTCCCAAATACTTCAATGGGCTTTGATTAAAACCTCAACTCCTTTAGGACTGCTCAGTGTTCCCCACAGTCATGGTCCACATGTCTCAAGATGACACAGTCCTGTAATCACAGAGGCCAGGACCTCTGAACAAATATTGATGTAATTGCTGAATTTTGGCTACACAGGAGAGAGAATACTGCAGTCCTTTCAATGTACTCTGATTCAGAGAAAGTTAGAGCACTAAAACTCCTTTCCATCTTCATTTTCAGTGAGTTTACTGCCACTGTGGGGGGAAATCAGTGCCTGATAACATACATCACTTCATTTGCTGGGACATGATGCAATCACTGCATAAAGACACCACAAGAACACTATTTGTGTGTGCTAGCCCTTTGTACTTCCATAGTGTTATCTAAGGAGCTTCAAGCCCTTCCTGAAGTTTAGCCATGTCTGCTTAGAAAGTTACATCCATGGTAATGTTTGTCCTCTGCTTGCTTACGTAGGCTCAATGAATTAAAAGATGTGGAGAATTTCAGAGCATTCCCAAACAACAAAGTATGTCTGAAGGGACAATAGCAAACGAAATCAACACATTAGGCTATTTTTTTCATTAAGAAATCTCATTTAGGCTGCATGAGCTAGTGAATGTGCTCAGAACCATTTCTGTAACTATGATGCCATGGAAAAATGCTGTTCCAAGACAGCATCTGGCTAAATGCAACAGACTTCCATTAAGTGATCCTACACTTTGACAAACTGCAAAACATCTTTCAGAATGTAACAAAGAACATTTTACAAAGCTGTCTTTCTCTAGCATGTCGTCAAATCTGCCCTGAAAGCACAGTGAGGCAATGAACTCAGTATCTGAATTTGTAACGGGATAGGTATCTGCCAAATGTATCGTCACCAGCCAACAATGCACTAGTCATATAGATTTTTTTTTTCCATTCACCAGCCCTTATTAAAACTTTCTCAATTAATTCTGTGGTCTCCAGGACCTTCTGCCAAGGTCACCATTCATGGCTGAAAGGGCTGCTCACTGGGTAATGAACACTAACTTCTCTGGAGACTTTCTTGTAAGCCGTAATCAAACACAATCTTCTGTTAATTGCCTACACATACTTGGTGCATTAACAAGAGGAGCTTTAAATACATACATATATATATTTAACCAAACACAACTGCAGAAGAAAAAGCAAGATATTAGCACCATACGAGGATTCTGTTGATGACTTTTCTATCAAAGGCAGTTCTGATTACTGACATGGGGGAAACGTTCTATTTGGAATAAAGCCTTTGCTTCAGAAAACTGTGTGTCAAATGCAGTGCTGGATGACTACTCCTGGACTAGCAAAAATTCTTGCCTGTGAGAAAAGTTCAGCAACCGGCTCTTGCCCTAATTACTGCTCCAGATCTAGCTCTCTGTGGAAGCTCACTCCTAGACATCTGATTTTGAACCAGACTGGGTTGGTTACTCACAAGGGCTTCTCCTTTGATGTGCAGCTCTCTAGGGCACAGCCTGTCTTACCACACTCAAAAGAGTAAGAGGTCTAAGGAAGCGCTGCCAAGAGCATGCAAGGCCTCACCAGATCAAAGCAACCCGCTCACATAACATCCCACTCACCCATAATGTGCAAATGGTGATACTTAAAATTGATCAGTCACAGCTTGGTGATTTTCAGGGTAGCTCTCAGCCCTATCTCACCATGGCTGAACAGAAGTTTACTGGTACTGCTGATCAGCCTGTCACTGAGCTCCACTCCCCAAAACCTTCCTCAGCTATCCTTATGATCCCGAGGAACTGATACCCTCTGCAGAAACACAGCTTAAAGAAGTAACTATCACTGAGAATTCCAGGCATTAGCAGAGCTCAGCAGGAACCCAGGGAAAGTAAGGGGAACATCTGTCCCAGTCTCAAAATGCCAGAGTTAAATGAGAAAGCCTGCACAACTCTGAGCCTTCCTCTGCTGCTATCAGTCCTCTGCTCTTAAGACCACTCACAAAAGAAGAACATTTGGAGACAGCGTATTTTGGTACTCAAAAGCCTCAGGTGAGGCTGCAGACCACTCTTCTTAGAGCAAGCAGACAAGAACAGGCATCTTTACATGTCTTAGAACATCACTTCTTATCAAGTGTGCAGCAGGGCAACCCCTAATCTCCAGGAGGAAAACCAGAGGGTGCAGTGATGGAGAACAAGCAGAGCCTGCCAAAGACTTGCACATTTCCTTCTTTTTCCTTTTTGAGACCTTTCCTCTTCAGTCCTCTAGATTCTTGGACTGCCCAGAAAGTCATTTCAGTGGATACTAGAGTTTTGAAAGAAGATTTGATTGAGGTCCTGGAAAAGGATAAAAGAGGTCTCTAGATCTCTTCTTTTTGCTTATGCTTTATGGTCCTTCTGTAGGGTAAATTAACAGGTTTTTCTAGGTATGCCACAACCCATATTACATTATTTTTCCATTGCTTGTTTCAAATTATACTGCTTCTCCCTCTAAGCTCATAAAGTTCTTTTTAAAAGCTCATAAAATTTCACCTGTGTACATTTATGGCTCTCAGGATATGAACTAAACTCAATTGATTTAGCTACATTTACCACTGCTGAACTTCACACTGTATTTCACTATACAACCTTTTCAGGAGGAATAAGTCACTTCCTCCTACTTTCCTCTTGCTGAATTCTTCTAGTGTAGCCACCGAATCCAGAAGACTAATTCAATGTTTTCCCCCTTTTGTCTGCAACCCACCAATATAATTCTGGCTTAAAATGTAAATAAATTTGTCTACTCTGACAGATAAATATCTTAGTTCCCTATCTCTCTCCAAGGCCTTAAGTCTGTGGTCATCCATACCACATATTCATAGAATCATAAAATAGTTTGGTTGGAAGAGACCTTTTCAAGGTCCTCTAGTCCAATTGTCACGCAATAAGCAGGGACATCTTGAACTAGATTTAGTTGCTCAGAGCCCTCTGCAACCTGGCCTTGAATGTTTCCAGGAATGGGGCATCTACCACCTCTCTGTGCAACCTTGTTTGCTCAAAGTATATCCTTCCAGAAGGAAAAACAAGCACAGCTGATGGGACTGTTTTCCCACATTTCCCATGAGGCAGGCAATGCAGTTGTGGAAGGCTTCAGTTTGGGTACCTCCTCCAAGACCCTCTGCACAAACCTCTTCCAAATATTCACAATAACAACCCAGAGCATACAACACATACCATTAGCATCACATAATCAAAGCACCAGCCTGTCTGGTTACAACACCCCCACAAACATTTTTCCCAAGTTTTTAGGGTGTCAGAGAGAAAAATGAAGCAGAAAGTTACTAATGATGTGTCAAGGTCATAACTTGTGACCCAGGAGAGACCTAAGCCAAGAGCTGTGCAGCGTGAGTGCAGCCAGGCTGCTCCACAGGGATCATCCTCCAGCAGTACTGACACCAGCCACTGAACAGCCCTGTGGTCTGGGGGCACCCCAAGGGCTGGCTGCCTCCCAGAGTACCCACACCCAGTGAGAGAGTTCAAGTCTCAAGCTCTGCTCCAAGAAGCAACCAAACCCATGACAGCACCTTGCAGACCCCAGCTCTGAAAAGCCTGAGAGGCTTCCTCGGTCAAGTGAACCTAGGGAAAGTCTCTGCTGGTCTTGTCAAAGTTGGACAAAGAGGCCAGCAGTAGATCAACAGCAACCATGCATCTAATACTGACAGAAATGAACACCTGTAATGTGGTAGCTAGGCATAAACCCACAATTAGGGGCAAAGTTTATCTAAAAACATTTGGGTTACCATGATTCCTTTTCCCATTTTAGACAAGACTGTGAAAACAGTTTTGATCTCTAGCCCTTTGTTTCCTTTATGCCTGGAACATGAAGTGAATCAACATTTAAGAACCTCCAAAATATTTTTATTTGCTTTTGGTATTTGCTTATAAAAATTATTGGAGTTTGTCAGAGGGAGTGGAGAGCTGCGTTATTTTTCGCTGCTTGGGGAAGGATTGAATTTGTAAGGGGTACAACAGGAATTGGCTCCAGCCTTTACAACTTTGTCATTCTTTCTCTTTCTTGGTTTCATGGGAAATTGCTGCACTGGACTGGAAGTCTGCATAATTCCTCACAGACTTGTGTCTCTGAAGCAAGAGTTCAGCCCCAATAGCCCCAGTGCCTTGGCAGTGGTCACCTCTACGCAGTCCTGAGCCCCACGGATCAGGAACACAACCCCGCTTCCACATGCACTTTGTAGGGTGCACAGCTGCCACAGGAAGCAGAGCAGTGGCAATGGCCATGCAGAGGCAACCACATGTTGGACAGGGACCTCCAGGCACCTGCTTGTGAGGGGGAGGCAGCAGGTCCTGATTGCCACTGAAAGCAGAAAGCTGATTTAGTTCAGATAAGTGTGTTTTAAAAAAATAAAGTCTGTAATAAAATCTGATGCAAGGGGGAAGAAAAAAAAATCATTCCAGTGTGGAAGCTACTTCTTTTTCTTCTCCTAAGAGACAAAAAATTATACACTTGTCCTGTCTAGAGAGATCTTACACAAGACTGGCCTGAAATCAAGACCCTAGCTATGAACATCCTTGAAGTTTAGGAGAGGATCTCCTCTCTTAACATAGGTTATCTGAAAAACCTCCTTATAATAGCCAAACTAAAGTCTTGGATCCCAAGCTGAAATTAATTTAAGAACATTACATCCAGATGCAGATTTTAATTTAGCAGTTTTTGGCTGTGGGAAGTTACTGACATGACACACCAGACCTCAGAACTCAACGTTTTTCTACAGTATTGCATGCACCAAGACACCAGGATAGAGAGACTCTCACCCAGGACATTTTAAAGTGAGAAGAAATAACATAGAACATGGACATGTAATTTCATTTGGTTTTATACGGCAAGACATGGTGTGCTTGAAAAGCAGCACACCTCTCCTCTCTCACAATTCTGGTCATGTTCCCTGGAGGTAGGTGATTCACTCCTGTCTCCTCTGCCATTTTCCACTGTTGTTTTAAAGATCCTATAATTTTCCTTAGGGAAGAGATTGATTGGCCATGATAAATGAACCACCAGCCCTTTCATAAGAGATCATACTGGCAATTGTACCTGGGAGCACAAGGCCAACCACACTCATCAGGTCCTGGTGAGGTGCAGCCACCAGCAGTGTGGGCATAGGAAGAAAACATCCCCTGCTGCTCTCCAAAGTCTTTCCCTGAGGCCCTGGGGATGGAGGGGCCATCTGTACTGCAGCACTGAGATGGTGGGGGAGGGGACAGTCTGGTCCAAGCTGGGGACTGTGTACATGCAGTGAAAGAGCAGCTACTGCAAACCTGCCTGCTCTTCACAGCCTTCCCACTGGAGCTTCTCACCATCTCAGATCTGCTCACCAAGCTACTCAGGGAGCACTGCCTATGCCACTTGTCTCACAACATGTCCTGCTCACAAAAATACAGTAATTTGTCTATTTACACTGATGTGGTTCAAATCACTTGAGATCCTTTGCAGACAGCAATGTGCAGCCACCATGAGTAGATCCAAGGGAGTCAAACTCCTTAGGATGAGGGGCAACATCATCACTAGACAGAGTAATTTCTTCAGCAAGCAGAAGTGTAGCTTGAAGAATGGAGGTGTGCACAGACCTAATACCATCCTCTCAGCCACCACTCTCTAACGTGATCTCCTTACACAGGCAACCTCCTCCTGCTTTGGACAAACATCAGTGCACTGGGTCACTGCTGCCATGGCATCACACGCACAGACCGCGCTCAGCCTCATCTGCGGCAGGACAACGTCAGCAGGGTGGGCAGCAACATCTTACCCTACCAAGGCCATGACATTAACTACTGTTTGTTTATCAGAGCTACTTCCAGAGCTGGATGCGTTTTCCTAGAAGAACTGCAGGCCCCATATTATACCTATGTGCCATGGCAACTGGGTTTTCTCTACAGTCCTTGCCAACAGACTCGTACTCTTTTGGTACACTAAACAGCTGGAGGGGAACCAAGCTGACTGTGCCTAAGTGACTTTCTGTCTGAGCTGGCTCATGTCCTCCCAGTCAGAGGCACAGACAGTGCAAATGTATCTGCCTGCAAGTGACTGTGTAGGCAGAGAAGGCAAGAGGCAGATATGGACTGATGCAGAGGTGTTAGTCTGATAGAACGCTCCTCATGATACCTGGAAAGAGAATTCCTGTGAAAAGTTAGACTCTCTTCACCTTGTTCTTCCTGTTCTTCTGGTCAGAATCTGTCCTTCTTTATTGCTAGCTGTTTTCAAGCTGGGAGGGAGGTGAACAAATAAGCATGTTCTCTCTGAAGCTTTGATAAGCAATGTTGCGTATATTTAAACAAACAAAAACAAACAAACAAAAACCAAACAAAACCAAACAAAAACCAAACCAAACAAAAACAAAACAAACAAAAAAACCCAACCAAACAAAAAAAAGCCCACAGAAAACCAAAATCAAAAAACCACCAAACAACAAATTTACCTCTTTCTCCATTCTTAAAACAGCCCAAATTAAAAATAAATAAATTTTCTCCTTTCAGTGGAAAATTCCTTGACACATTTAGGTTAATAAGTCCATTTGATAGATGACTTATCACTCACATTCCCATTTCCTAATCACTTCCTTGTCTCACAGCCACCCTGACCGAAGACTGATGAGATCTTCTAATAGCACAGCATCTGCCTTGCTCCTGCCCACACCAGGCACAGCACCGGGTGCAGCAGTCACTGGGCAGGGGGCTCTGTGTGCTGAAAGAAACACAGCTGAAAACAGCACCTGCTCCCAAGAACTGGATGGTGGACATTTTCACCCCAGTAACAGCCTCCTGTTTTTGGAGTGGTGGGGTAAAGCCTACAGCAATGCTTTGCAGGGAACAGTGGTTTTAGAGCAGCACCTCCTGCAGAGCATGTCTCCATGGAATGGGTGAAGAGCATCCCAGACCCATTGCTGGCCTTGGAGCTGGAAATCAGCCCCATGGCTGTCTGACTGTGTAGGGTGCAGAAGCAGCTTGGAGTGAGGAAAGACGTATGCAGGTTGTCCTCAGTTGCTCTGCCATGGGTAGGGAGCACCTCTGGGTGAAGCATGTGTGGTCACAGAGCCTTTGTGGAGGGAATGCCAGAAAGCCATGGCCCAACTTGCAGCTGCTGGCTCAACCAGCAGCTCAAAGAGCAGCCAAAGCTGTGCCTGGTACATAGTCATACATCATGGCTGCTGTGATGGATGATCTCTGTGAAGGCAGAATGGACTGTTGGTGCCTGGAAACTTCTACAGGCACTCTGCTTGCTCCATCACCCTTTCTGTGGGTGCCTGTTAGGGCAACACTGCTCCTTGCCTGCCCTGCCCGGAGCCCTGGGCACAATTTCACACATATTCCCACCTCATAAGGCCCCTGTTATCAAAAGGAAGATGCTGGTATCACAAGGAAAAATCTGGGTGCTGTGGGAATTGAGCTCTGCTCTGTCAGAGGCCATCCAGCAGTGTAAAACATGCATGTGGAAGTGCAGAGAGGTGCTGCTGCTCCAGGGTGATACCAGCTCTGAGCCATGCTTTTGTCACTTAAATACACAGGCAAAGATACAAAGCTGGACCAAGCTGCTGGCTCTGGCCATAGGCTGAAATACCAGCATTTCCCAGGACAAAACAAGTGTGATCTACTCTAGCCAAGGGGAACTGCACATCCCTGAGCTTTTTTCTCAAGGTCTGTGTGCAGAAACACTCTTGTGCAGCAGCTAAAGAGTCAAAGTTTCTGGAGACCCATCTAAATCCTGCACATGTCGATCCTTGCAGGATGTTTTTTCTTGCAGTGCTCATTACATCACAGGCAGAGGCAAAGGCTTTTCATTTCAAGCCAGTCATTTTTTAACCCATCCTATTAAATCTCCTCTAGTGTGGGAGTGGGAGTTAGGGAATGGCCACTCCCAGAAGCAATGTTGGTGACTATACTTTATGACTATATTTGATATGATTGCTTTTATTACACTTCCCCTTCTGTGTTTCCTGCTCTGTTCCAAACACCTGCAGACACCTGCCCGAGAGCACACTTAGAGAAACAGGAGATCCCTCCCTTAGAGGCAGGGCTGTCCTTCTGCAGACATTTGATAAGCAATGTTGTGAAAGGTAAACATTTGTTGAACTTTTCCGTAGAAGAGTTTGACAGAAGAAAGTAGGGACTTTTCTTCAGCCTCACTGCCAAAGAGGCAGACCAAAAAGAAAATTCAGCATACCCACACTCAAATATGCACATAAAATTTAAACCCAAATATGGATTATATTTTTTTCTGAATGGTTTCTATCTTTTCACTCAACTGAACCAAGCTCACCAGACTCAAAACTAAGTTTCCAACCAATGCCTTAGACCCAGCTCTGTGGAGGAGAACAGGTCTCTGCTTAGCAGGAGGCACAGCGCTGAGCACAAGCTTGGGTGGAGACAGACTTCTGCACTACATGCCTACGCTTCAGTTCCTCTCCTGTACCAAAACATTTGGGCCTTTACCCTTTTCCATTTCAATTTTCTCACACCACTTCCCTTTCTCAAATGAGGATATCAAATACTCATGGGTGTCTCACTGAAAGCTGAGATACGTAAGTCTAGTGCTTTGAGTTGTCTTGGTTTTGGTAGCCACAGCGAGGTTTCAAAGGGGCCTAAGTTGCCCTAATGCTGAGCCCACTGATTCAAACCAGGACATCTAACGTGTTTGGAGCTGAGATTATGAAAAACTTCAAGCTCAAAAAAAAAAAAAGAAAAAATCGTAAGCACTCTCTGAATATTGAGACAGGTTATGTTACACATGAAAATAAGGTCCAGGATATTCACCCTGTTCCCTCAGGTGAGAACAGAGATGCAGACAACAACCTTCTGCAAGCAAACATTGGTATCTTTTTATAGGGTCACAAAGAGTGAAGAACAATATTAAACTGTTACACCTCAACCATTTGCAGAAAAAGTATTTGAAAAAGTACCTGAATTGTTTAATTCAGTTCACTTCCCATGTCCTTTTTCCTCCCATTAAACAGTGAAGTTTTACCTGTCAGATCTCAGGGACCATGTGACAATGTGACAAACAGCAGAGCTGTGACGTGCTAAGACAGCTATCACCAAGGAGTGACAGATGGACCTTTGCCTTCTCTGGTTTGGACAGCACTTGCAACACTTTTGGTGAGTTCAATCTTCTAGTGAAACTTCAGCCTGCTTGAAGTGTCATCCAGAAAGAACCCAGAGCACCACACCTTACAGGCCACATAGTGCTAAGCTAGAAACAAGCAGAACAGGAAAACTTCATGAAAAAAGGTACAGGCATTTTCAGTGATTCAGCTACAAGACAGAAATATGGCTCAATCTACCATATTTTTCCCTGTATCACATTTACTGGTAATTCCTCGATTATCATCAACTTTGCCACCTAAATGCAACAAGGAACATTTTCCTTATTTTAGTTCATCCTTCACAAGTCTCTTCTGCTGGCCAGGAGTTGATGGCTGAAGGCTGGGGAAGGGGGCTGTGAGAGGGACTCCTACAAGCAGCTGGTGGGAACTGTGGTCCACCTTGCTGCTGCCTGCTTCTCCAAGGTCATCCCATGCACCAGTGGAGCATCACCATGCTGCTGCTGTCCTGCTGCTTTTGAGATCTGTTGCTATGGCACCAGGAGACAAATCACTTCTTGGCTCTGCCCTGCAAATGTCTCCCAGAAGAGCTGGGCCTGGACCTGCAACCTTGGCTATTTTTAGCCACATGCTGTATAATGCAGAAGTTGATGACTATCTGCACATCTTCGTTAGTCAGCCGTTTCCAGGTGCTCAGTGAAAGGAACAGATAGCCAGAAACAGGAGGAAGGTTGGGATTAAATGCTGAGCAAGGGCAGCTGCCTGCCATGCCTTTTGGTGGAGAACTCTGTCTCAGTTTCACCTGAAATCCATCATAATGGAACTTGATGGAAAGGGACCTTTGTTCCCTGCAAGCTGGAGGGACACAGACCCATCACTCTCCTTCCCTGAGATGTCCACACCACTCAAGACATTCAGGCACCATGTCAGGATGATGGCTTCTCCCTTACCTTCCCCCATCCCATAACCTGCTCTCCAAGTCCACCTTGTCCTTGCAGACCTGTCAGGGGTAAACGAGGGCAGAAGGTTTTAAGGGCTGATTGAGATCCTCAGACAGGGATCATGAGGGATGTTTCCAGACTCCCCAGTTTTCCCTCCCCACTCTTACCTCAAGCTAGCAGCCGACCTAGGACACATTATGTCAATCCAGCCAATGGTCAGGTAGTTGCATAAACCCCAAACAGGTGTCCAAAGCTGCAGGGAAGGTGATAACACTCAAGGTGCCATTAGAAAGATATGTTAGTCTTCAGGAAGAATCAAAATTCATTGGACATTACCAGAACACAAATGCTGCCTGATCAGGGCTAGGCTGCACTGGAGGGGTCAGACACCTCCTGCCCAGCAGCCCAGCCCCACCTGACATGTAGACTGCCAGCCTATTGAAGCAGCAAACCAGGTTATTAAAAATATTTCAAAATAACAGATTCTATTTTCACATAACAAAATGAAAACAACTTTACAGACTCGCAACTATACTTTGCAAGGATACACCTGGGTTTTCTTTAGGCTTATGGAGGGCTAAGGTCAAATCTTTCAAATCCTGGGTGCTCCTGTCCAAACACAATGGGGCATGTGGGCAATCCACCAGGCAGACTGCATTCCTAACTTCACTGGTTTAAACCAAGCTCAAGAACATATTCTTTAGTGTCAGAGCCTGGCTCTGGGCTGGCAAACCCACCAGACTTGGGGGTGCTCTGATTGAGAGGTGCAGTGCCATATGTCAGGAAAACTCTGACCAAACTCCAGCTCTAGGCTCAGGTGTGCCTGGAGCAGAGGGTCTGAGACCGCAGGTCTGAGGTTATTGCACAGATTTTTCTCCCCATCACCCTGAAAAAGGGATCTCATTGACTTTATATCCCCATCTGGCAAACAACTACCAGAGAGAAAAAACTGAGACTGGAGCTGCTGAGGCAGCCTAATTCCCTCCAGTGCCTCCCAGCCATCGCCCAGCCAAAATACAGCAAAGTGGCACTTGGGCAGCCTGGAGACAGATGTGCTGTTCCTGCTCATCCTGTTCCTGCCCTGCTGAGGATGGCCAGCTTGCACGAAAAGCAAAGCAGCAGCTGGGCATAGTGCTTGCAAAATTAAATATTGCTGTCTGGGCCCTTTTGCAAGGTCTAACGCTGAGACAGGTTTGAGAGGAACCCCTCCCATGTGAGGGGTTACACCATCCTTGGTGTGTAAGGATGTAACTCCACAGAAACTCAAGGAGCTGGGTTGATTCACACCAGCTGCAGAGCTGATTACTGAGAAGCAATGCTGCCTCACTCCACATTTTTCCTATTTTATATAATGTCAGGGGGTAAATCAAGGCCATATGAGGCTCTCCACTAAATCACTCACTGTGATTTAGGAAACATGTACAAATGCAGGACTGTGCAACTACACAAGGGACCACATCCTCTCTGAATGGAACCAAAGATGGTACCAAAAAAATGCACCACCAAGCCTGAAATGAGCTGTTACAGATCAACCTGCTACTGAAAGAGCAAGAATTTCTATCCTGGTACCCAGACACTCATGCCACCTGCAATAAGCTGTGGTTTGGGTTGGGTTTTTTTAGGTTATCAAGTGCTGTGCTCCCTCCCTGTGCTCAGGAAGGCCAGACTAGAGGTGACAGGGTTAAACTGCTGAGCAGGGTGAGAGTCACGCTGGGAGGTGGGAAGAAAGCGATGGTTCATTTTGAGCCCGGCAGGAATATCCCAGTTAGCACAGAAAGAAGGAGTCGCATTCACATGAATAACCCATCAGACCTTACTAACGGCACTGGTGGACTTCCAGATGATGCAGAAGGATCACATCCAGAGCAATGACACCCACCAGTGGACTACCCATCCACAGCAGCCTCCCAACATACGACACATGCCAGGGTTGGAGTGCATCATTTCCCCAGCCCTGATGACCCACAGTTGAATCAGTGGCATAAGAAGCATCATCATGGTCTGAGTACCCCAATGTCTCCCTCTGTGCAGTATCCCAGCCCAGCATTCAACAGGAACATCCTCAGCCATCTTTCCTGTTCCTCCTGCTCAGAAAGGGAGCTGGAGAGGGGAAGCCTGATAGCAAAGGAAGATCGAGGAGTCAGACTCAGACAGCTGAAAAAAATTGGACCACAGCCTTCACCCTCACATGCTGGAATTATTTGTTTATCTTCTTTCTTCCTGAATAAAAACAACTCATCCCAGCTGGGTCATAAGGAAAGGAACAATAGCCATTAATTTTTAGGATGTATCTGTGAATCACTGATGACCAGTTTTTCCATTCTGTCACACAGACTATCTTGTTTCAGAAGACCATGCAAACCTTGAGTGTGCATGGAAGGGGTAGTCCTGGCAGCCAGGGATCCCCCCCGAGCACCTGGCAGTCCCAGCCCTGCCTGATGGCATCACATTTGTGCCACCTCCAAGAAGTGAGGCAGCAGAGGGACTTCCAAGCAAGTTATAGCCATGGATGTTACCTATAACCTCTCAAAGGGCTTGGGCACAGGGATGTCTAAGACCTGCCTGTGACAAAAAAAGGTAGTTTTTTGATGTGTATTGTTTGTTTTTGTTTTGGGGGTTTTGTTTGGTTTTTTGTTTTTTGTTTTTGTTTGGGTTTTTTGTGGTTTTTTTTGTGGTTTTTTGTTTTTGTTTTTTTTTTAAATAAAGGATGCCTCTCTAATATTTACAGGTAAAAGAATGTTTAATCAGAATGTTTATTTTCTCTCCCTTAATGGAACATCCTTGTCCACACAACACAGAGACAGTCCTACATGAGAGTGCCATAGCCCACGGGAGGCGAGTGCTTGGTGCCACAAGCAAGTGCCTGCTCATTAAGACACACAAGTTAACAATGCAAATCCAGCCTAAATATAGCATGTGACAGAAAGTCCCAGTCCAAATACAGCAATGCAGTACCTCAAGGGACTGTCAGAAGCAGGAACAGCCCAGCCATAATATACAGACCTGTGTTCAAAGGTATGGTAAAAGGAAACACAGCAACTCTTGGCCTTGTTGGTCCCCTGGGGCCCAGGGCTTGTATGCACCACCAGGTAACCTCAGCCCTACCATGGAGTCTCTGGCAAGGCAGAAAGATAGCAAAGATGTCACAGAAGCCAAACCTCTTGCTTCTCCTCCATCACCTCAACCCATGGCAACATCAGGGAAGAAATTAGGGGTGGGTTTCAAAAGTCCTTGTAGGTCAGGAGCACAAGTTCTGCTGCCTGTAAAACACTAAATAGTGTATAGGAATAATTTCTCCTTAAGGACAGGAAAAAGGTTACTAGGTCACAGATTCTTTTCTCCCCAGTCTGTTGCACTAAGCCTCCTCTGAAGCAGTAGCTCCCAGTAAACTGCAGAGATAGCCCACAAAGCTCCTTTTTGGCAGCAGTTTCTTACTTCATGTTCCTGGATGAGGCTGTGTAGGTGCAGAGAGGTGAAGAGATATGTTTTTACTTGCATGGAATATCACAGGAAATTCTGCCTGCTGGCCCTTAATCATAACTCTATCAGCAATCATGCAGGCTTCTAACATGGTTTTCTTGTTAGCTCCAGGGACTCTCCATCCTGTGGTTTTCCCAAGTCTCTCTCACCCTCCTTACTACTTCCTGACAAGGTCTTTAATAAGGGTGTTTTATCTTTTCCATGCTTCGGGACAGGTCTTGGGTGCTCTTCTTGCCCCAGCCCTCTCCCACTTCTCATAGCACTGATTCATATGAAACACAGGCACATCCCATATTTCACATGAATCATTCTCTTTTCAGCTCATGTTCCCAGTGATAATATTTTTGTGGAGCAGTTTTATTCTATTAGCCCACAAAAAGCTCCATTACTCAAGCCTTTCTCATATTATCTAGCATGTTTCTCTAAGGAAGTTTTTTCCACAGTGCTGCCTTATAATAAATCCCTTTCCTCTCCAAAATGCAGGGGTGGAAGGATGCAGGGGAAATGAGTCTACCAGCAAAAGGATGGACTTACGCAACCATTTGCCAGAAGTTTACACTCAGTAATTAATATTTCTGAGGACATGAAAGTATAAGGAAAAGATAAAGCCCACAAAAGCATGTTTGTTTCTTCCTAGACACATATGGGTGTGGTGCAGGAAAGAGCACTCATCTTCATGCATCTGTATACAGAGAAATGGTATCTCCCATAGTCCTGCCCAGCCTTCCCCTGCTCCCAAACTCACCTATTCCAGTGTGTGCGCAGAATTGTACACTGTCATCTCCTACAGGTTTCTGTCATAGCCAGCAAGTCAGGAGAGGGGCAAACCAAGGAGATTCACATCAGTACCTCCCAAATTAGAGGCATCCTACTGTAGCAGCACACGGAGACAGAGGGAAAGGGCAGTCACCCTGCACAACTTAGGGAAAAATCCAAAACAACAACCACAAAAACCAAAAGAAAAACAAACAAAAATCCCCCCCAAAAAACCAACCAAACAAAAACCAATAAAACAAACCCTAAAACACACAAACAAACAAAAAACCCCAACTAAACAAAAAAAAACTCCCCACAAAATCAAACCTAACCCCCTCCCCTCACCTCACACACACACATTTTCAGAAATATTTACTACTCTTAAATTTTCCATTCTGGGCCTTGGCCAGGAGGTAAATTTCTTGTTTTGGAAAAACTGAACAAAATTCTGCAAGCGTAGGGGAAGTATTACACTTTTCCCATTTCCAAAGAGCAAATTATGAAAGAGCCTCTCTTTCACATATTTAAACTCATAAAGGGTTTAAAAGAAAACAACGAAAGAAATAGCAAAAGCAAGACACACTGTTTTGTGAGGGGTGAGTCCTTATTGGCCATTTAGGGACAACATCATTTCACGGACTTAAAAGAGCAGCTCTGGAGATGGTGGATGCTGCTGCCGTGGCTTGCAGGTCACCTGGGGGACAGTTGCCTCTTTACCCAGAAATCCAAAACATCCATTAGACCTGTCCTTAGCTGATAAATGCAGAGAAGCCAGTCCAAGCTCACAATCTGATCCTACAGCAAAGGGGTAAATGAGCTCCTAACATGTTGGTGATGGGGGTAGGGAAGGACAGCAGTGCTTGGTTTTACTCTGACCATACCTATTGCACTGGGTGCTGAGGTTCAGGATTTGAAAAGGACACTGAAAGGTGGGAATAGACCAGAGGAAGGTAGGAAGAACCCTGGAGGGTGCAAGTGATCCTGGGAGTTGGTTTGATTACAGCTCATCTGCTTTCATGAAGGCACCAACTTGACTCTAATCCAACACAGAAATGCTGTAGACTAAAGGCAGGAAAAACAGCCACACTAGGCTAAAGGGCTGATGTTCCTTGCTGGCAATAACATGTCTGGAGGGACCCTTGAATTTCTTTAGACAGTAGAATTCCACTCCTTTGGTGTTCAAGTTCCCTGGATTGTAGGCAGTCCAACTGTGTGGCCAGGGTACACTCAGGAGATCAGATTTGCCAAGAGTCTTTTGCAGGGTGAAGTCTGCTCCTCTCTGGCAGCACTGAAGGAGAAGGTGCTGAGAGGCTGCTGAACCAGAACATGTAAAAACCTCTCCCTAAATACAACACAGTCTTTGGGGAAGATGAAGCGTAAAGGGAAACAGAAAGAAAAAAAGCCACAAGCCCTAAAAAATAACTTCACGTGGAAGCTGAGATTGCTGGATACTGCCTCACGTCCCAACCCACCACCACTCAGAAGAGCCCAAGTAAAAGGTATCCCATAAAATCACCCTCTCCCACTTAGATGGCCCAGCTTCTTCTATAGGAACTCTCACCTTAGGAAACCTCCCTCCATGTTTTCAGTTGAGACTTGCTGGTGCCTCTTTCATGCCTTTTTTCCCTATTTTCCTCCCCCTCTCCAAACATTTATTTTTATAAGCTTCTTGTTGAGATCATAAAATGCTGTGTTGGAGGACTATAAAGTCACAAGGAGGTATTCTTTGAAGGGAGCTTTTTTTCCCTTGCTATTAGAATAATTAGGAAGAGAGGGGAAAAGAATTCCCATTGCTCCCTGTCTTGCAAAGACCCTTCTATTTTACAGCACAATATTTAAGTAAAGATTTGGACCCTTATATATCATCTTGCCTCTTAGATTTAACTAGAGCAGGGTTTTACAGCCTGGAAAGCACAGGTAGACCTGAGCTGCAGCCAAGCCCTGGTGTCAGGTCTTGGGCCCAAGGAAAGCACTTTGTTTTGGAGTTTTGCAGAGTTGTCTGTTCATGCTGGGTCAAACTTCTTCCACAGACATGTTAGGAAGCACAGGACAGTCGGCCAGAGATGAGGATTCCTTCCTTCACCTTTTCACCAGGAGGCCTTCATGTAGAGATCATCTCCAGACTGCTGGAGGATGCTCAAAAGTCCAGTTCCTTGCCCCACCACACAAGGTAGTAACACATCACATGCCCCTCCCAGAGACACACATGTGATTTAACCCAGTGTTACAACTGTCCCATCTTCATTTCAGGAGGCCTGAGGTGCTGTGCACCTTCTGAGAGCATCCTTGCTTTAGCAGGTGGGGGAACTGAGGGAGCTGAGGCACTGGAGTTACATCATGCCTTACCTAGAGGCCAGGAGCCCTGCACTGCTCCCCTCACTGCCATGCTCCACATTCACTGGCTCTCAGGCAACTCGAGGCTTCCACTTCCTCCCTGGTGGGTTTGTGTCAATTTAGTCATGTCCTGCCCGTGGCAAAGGAAGAGCCGAGAGGGCACAACTGCCTCTCTAAGTGAAAAACCCTCTGCTGGGATTTAGGGCACTATTAGCTAAATCTCGCAGCCTTTATTCAATCAAGCCTCCAGCTGAGAGGCATTCCCATCGTGCAGCCTTAATTGGCTTATTTAAGATTAACTAGGCCAGCTGCCCAGACTAGCTGAGTCAGCAAAAGTGCAGGGGGCTTTCTCCCATCCCTGTTAAAGGAGTGAGTCCCATCCACCCAAGGGGCCCTATAAACCTTGACTTGGCTTGAGATTAACCCCAGACTCCACTGATGGCACGGGAGTTGTGGTTGCTTCCATAAGATGCCTGGTGGCTGCAGTAGGCTTTGGCTCCCACAGGAGAGCAGGACAAGGGGTGCCTGACTGCCAGACCCCCACCCTTGGACATTTCCCTTGGCCTCTCCCTGTCTGCAGATTAAAGAAGGGGTTTGCAAGCAACGGGGCTGAGGGCAAGATTTCTGCAAGGCAGATCTCCTGGTCCCCCACTATCACTGCTTCTTTTAAAAGCAACAATTGTGCACAAGGAGGAGGAGGTCACATGAAGGATGCCTGAAATTCTTTCCAAACCACAGCCATTTCTGACCCATCAGAAATTTCCCCACTTACTCTGGCCTGTGAACTCTGGAAAATGCAATTAAAAGAGAAAAAGCAGAGGCCTGAAACCTCTGATTCGTGCAGGCCCTCTGACATTCATTAATGAGACCAGCCTTACACGATGCTGATTCAATAGGAACGACTGTCTGCTTCCAGCGCTGGTTCATCAAAAGTTCATCAGCTCTGCCTTCCAACTGAAACCCTTCTTCTGCCTTCCCAGAAGTTAAGGGAGCATCTTTTTTAATGGTTTAATGTGACTGTGATTGCCAATAGAGATGAGCAGCCTTTTACATATATATATACACACATACATACATACACATATATGTATATATATACACACTTCCCCTTTGTATCATCTTCTGTCTATATCTGGGTGCAACATGCACCACCCAAAGCCCGGCTGCCCTGGCAAGGTGACAGCAGGCAACTGCTGCTTCCACCCCAGCAGGAGCCAGCCTTTTGGAAAGGGCACAGGACAAGCTGCCAGTGTCACCAGAGCCAAGCCAGCAACTTCTGGGCACGTTGTCTGTCTCCCCTCCACCCACGTGTCAGCAAGCAGATCCTGACACCACCTCACTGATTTGTTATTTGATATTTGGTTCCCCCCACCCCTGCCCTGGACACACAAAGCTGCAGACACATGGCCACATTTGAACTGGTTGTTTTTTAACTGTGGAGCTCATTTCCAGCAGTAGCCATGGTGGAAAGAAGTGACAAAAGGAGATGGAGGGGGATTAATGGCCCCTTGCATGTTCAGAGGTGGTCCAGGGCTGATGATGGGTTCTGGACAAGAGGAGAGAGAGGATGATAAATGGGGTTTGCATGTTTGGAGGTAGTCCCAAAATAATAGTCGAAATATTACAAAATTAAATGAAGCCTTTGGGCTCAGAGAGGCCACACACCTGGGAATAGGTGGATTTATTGTGAGCAGTCCACCCATTCCAGGTGGACTTAACCAGCCCCTTTCCCCTGTATATTTGCCCCCTACCTGCTGGGTCCCTGTGACATCCCAAGTCCCTCAGTAGCATGAGAGGCTCCCATTGCTGCCACAGGTCGTGCTGTGCAAAGCTCACCACTTGATCCCTGAGGTAACATTATCACCCTCTGTTTAATACCATTAAGCAAAACTACCTGCACAGGGCCACCTGTGTAACCAGAGAACTTCCCGTGGCCATGTGCCAGGGTGTCTCCTTCCAGCCTGGACCCACCACCAGGGCAGGAAGGGGAGAGTCTCAGGAATTAACACCCTGCTGCTCTGGGCTGTGGGTTGCTCCAGCTGCTGGCAAAGTGAGATGGAGTCCCATTTGCTCAGGGTGCAAGGGCATTGATGGTGTAGGGAGCAATGCACTGAATCCTCCATGAATCTCCTTGAATCCATGGAATGACATCCTGACTGGCCTGCTGCTGTGAAGATGGGCACGATGACTTTTCCAGACCAGTCAGCTGGGCTTGACTTTTGGGGACAGAGTCCACAGGGAAGAGCCAGGTGATTCCTCTCCATGTGTCAACATGCAGGAGCATATCCTGGCTGGCTGCACCAACATGCTCCTCTGCAGAGGGTTGGCATTGCTTTCCTCAGGAGCATGAAATGTATCCCTTCAGTTTAGAGGCATTTTATTGCTTTCAGTTGTGAATAATAAAGATGAGAAAGTACAGCATGGCTGTGATGAGACCCTATGTCTAAACCCTGATGCTTGGTTTCCACAACAGAGAAATGCTGAAGTCTGACAATTATAATCAATTGCAATATTGCTGCCTTCAAGATTTGGTCCAGTGCAATGCTGAAATCTTGTGGGAAGAATTTATTTTTAACTCTTCCACCATATCAAAATTACAGTGCATTTAAAAACCATCCCACTCACACTGCCCCTGCCTCCCCCCGACCGATC
>VXAU01005462.1:59834-116742 GCA_013399695.1 Formicarius rufipectus | reverse complement strand
AAAAAGAAAAGCTGAACATTTCCATACTTCCTTGTATTTCAAAGCACAGAATTAAAACTGTTATGGAGTTGAAGAATGGGAACTCACTCCACTTGGAGCCTGATGGCTGATTTCTACACCAAGTTCTTGGAGCAGAATTTAAAGGGGATTAAGCAACGACCTCTTGTTTTACAGATGGGGAACCAAATCATATTTTGGATAAGCATCTAAAAGCTAGTCAAGCAAAGTCAGTCGCAACACTGGAAAAGCCATCCATGTCTCCTGACTTCTCCACAGGTTTGCCATTCAGGGACTAAACCGGCAAAGTAGATCTCTAACCAGATATGAGGGAATGCAGAAAACTCATGTGAGATGCCAATTAAAAAAGATGCTGAATTGTACCTTCCACAATGTGCAGTTAAAGTAATTAATTCCTTCCATGGACAATAAAAAATGGTTTTGAAGCCTGAGGCTTTTCAGGCAGATTTGTCTCCATGAGAAAAGATGGCATGAAGGGCTTTTCCACTGCCTGGTAGGGTGGTCTGGGGAGCAGGAGGTGCCATCCACGTGGAGGAGGCTGAGTGGGCTAAAACACTGAGTCAGGGGTAGGGCTGAAGTTAGGGAAACCTTTTGTTCTTAATTTGCCTTCTTGATTTTTTGGGGTTTTTTTGGAAAAGTGTTGTGTTCAGATTCTGGTCTCAGCTTTTTAGCTTCAAGAAATTATTTTCACCCCCAGCCCAACAGAGAGCACATCACTGGTGGGGATGGGGAATTTTAAAAGCATGAGGAGAAAGCTCATGGTGGCTATTCAGGTTAGACATCCATCTGTAACTAGGGTTTTTAACTCAGCTTGTGGCTTCCCCACCTCAAGGCATTTCTCTGCACAGCTCAAGTGTCCTTAAAAAGGGTCTTCTAAGTTGCAATGAACCCTAACGATTATTTAAAAGTGATTTCTCATGAGCCACTGGAGGGCTGTTGTGGTAGGAGTGGCTGGAAGGAAGGCTAAAGGCTCCCAGCTGTCGTCTCCAGGACCTCAGCTTTGGTTATTCAGGTCCATTACATGGAAAGTGATTTTCTAAAAATATTTCACTCTTCAAGTGTTCAGCATTGGCTGGCTGTCCAACCCCATAAGTTGGGGCAGAGTAGTGTACCATGGCTTCACAGGCAGCAATGACACAGGAAACATTATTCAACACACACATCTCACAAGGGGTCCAGCTTGTAGTTGGTAGGTAGTTGAGACTGTAAAACACAAAGAAAGACCCCAAAGAATTCTACAGTACGCAGTTACATTTTCACTTACACCAGCTTGGCTTTTTTTCTTTTTATTTTTTTTTTAAGTACATCATTGTCTACAGCCATAATTGGATTTAGTGGGCCTAACAACTGAGTGCCAATCATGTTTCCATGGAGAAAACAGTAGGACTGGTTCATTCTCCTGTGAATTCTTATCTCCAGCTCCCTTGGAGGCACTGCCTTTATCACTGCACAAGAAGCACTCCTGCACTGACGACAGGAGTCCCAGGGAAATAATCAGGAACACAGAGAAATGCTCAGAGACACAGAGACACGGTGTGCTCACAGCATCCCAACAGCCTTGTATGTGTCTTTGAAGCGTTTCTTTTGCCATGTCTTGCCAGAAGCAGACAACACAGAGCAACCTACGGAGACCAACCCTTCCCAGCTCCTCTTGAACTTCTTTTTAGCACCAAAAGGTAATTTATGCAATAGAAAATGCAAAGCAGGGGTTCAAGGGCTCACAAGAGCAGATGTCAGGGAGTTTACACTCCCTTCTCCTTGCCTCTCCATGCTGTAAGAACTAGTGGAAAATGCTCACTGCAGCCTCCACACAAGTAACCACTTCAGGCCCCTCTTGGTGTGCACTTCCATTTACAGCATTGTATGAGTGAAGCTGCCCTTCCACTTTGAGTTGGGGCTGCCAGAAAGCCATGGCCAGGCCCACTCCCATCTTTCACACCTCACTGCTGACGGAACTAGGCTTTGAGGATCATGATGGGGCCAGCTGGCATCTGCAGCCTGGTTCTGTTCTTCACTGCCCTTCCCTGATCTGGTACCCACAGGGCTTAGATACCCACCCACATGGAGTGGGGCTGGCAAACGTAACAGTCCACTTAGGGTTAAGGGTGGCTCCCAGCTGTAACCAGTGACCTCTCTGCCTGTTAGCCATCCTTCATCACCCAGCTTCCTTAAGCTACCTTGGCAAAATCTCTTCAGGTGCACCGATCTATAATCCATGGCCAGTTTGAGTTTCTTTTGACAGCTGCTCATAGACCCACCACTCCCCATGTTCAACAGACCCCAAAAGGCTCTCACAGGCAAGCCTTAGTGACTGTGGCATGCTGGGAGGAAACAGCACCTTCCTGCTCATGTGATAGGGGGAGGATAGCACAGCAATGGTTTCCCAGTGTTGGGCAATCCTGCACGCCTACAGCCTTTCCTTTTGCTGGTAGTCACTGCCTCCCAAACCACCTTTGCAGCCTGGTTGTGCAGCCATTGGCACCAGTGCCAGGCAAAGGGTGTAATCAATGGTAAGCAGGCTGCATTTTAATTACCCTTTATATAATGCAAACACGACTGAATTAATAATCCTTGCAAGCCATGCGACCCTCTTACACAACCTTTAATTACTCAGGGAGCTCAGCATTTTCCATTGTCGTACAATTGGCTTTATCTTTTGTTATCTCACCAGGCTGCCAGGCCCTGCAATACAAAGAGAAACACTTTCTGCATCTTCTTGCGAGCCAGCATCTCAAAGCTTTGTACCTGCTCCAAGACAATCATGTTTCCTTCCCTTTAGTTTCTCAGAGCAAAAAGCCAGAACATCACCCAAACATAAGTGATTATTAGTAGGTGTGTATGCACTGGGTGGTTTACCCTCCAAAAAATCCCCACCTTTGTGTTGAGAGGGTTATTCCCATGGAACTACCTGTATTAAAACAACAACAGATAACACTAATGGGTGCTTGGTTGCACAGGGCCAGACCCAGCAGAGTGCTTAAGAACGTGAATAAAGCTCTTAAGCACATTTTCCCATTGACTGGAGCTTACCTTTTATTAAGCACTAAACTTGAGCATATGGGTGTTCACAGAACTGGGAATTAGGTTCTGACGTGACATCCTGGATCAACCAGATTTTTTCCAGTGGCTTCAGCAGCAGCAGGAAAAATAATTACTCATCATCTGTACCGGAAGTTACCCCCATTCATGGCAATTGGCATGCTGAAAAGCCTCTCTGGGACAAGAACCACAGCTCCTATGTCCTCTTGCACTTCATATCATCAATAGCACTGAGACACTACACAAGTTTCTTTGTCCTCCAGGCCCTTGAGGGTAAGACTTGCTCCATTTCATTCTCCTGTCTCCAGTGCAAAGTCATGATGGGTGACTTCATGTGATCCTTGTTGAGTCAGCACACCAGAGTTCCCTGGAGCTGCTGAAAGCTTACAGATCTGCTGAGCTATTGACTATAATAAAATAATAAAGAATAATACAATAATAAAATAAGGAATAACACTTTTGCAAAACACTCAAGTGGTCATCAAAACCCAATGGATCATATTTATTTTGCAAATTTTGTGTTGAGGAAAAAAACCAGGAAAAAATAAAAAATAGATGTTTCTTTCTTGCAAGGGGGTTCCCTCAGTGCTGCCCAACCTATTGCTCAGCCTCCCACTGCTGTGCCTGAGCACTGAGATCCATAGGAAGACCTGAAGCACAGCTGCCTGGAAGAGTATCCGAAATCTGGCACCCAGTGATAAAGGGATTTCCTTGAATTTCTTGCCCCTTAGAAGTCTCCTGCAATTACTTTTTCATACATTGACCAGTACAATTAGAAACAGGTCTCCGCTGGCAAAATGGTTATGGAACAATTAAAATACCACTTCTCTGGGCCTGATTCTGATTAGCACTGGCACGTGATTTCATTAATATCACTGCTGATGTTTATTTGCAGAATTGCAATCTGAATCAAGGCTATAAACAAACAAATGGATGAATTTATATGTAAATAAATAAATAAGTATTAAGTGAAGCAAAATTCAGTACTTAAAGCATTTGTGGGTGGTTCCCACCACCCCATTCTCAAAGCTTTTATGTACAACTAGGTCTCCTAAGGTCCCTACTGGGGATCATTTCATTAAATAATAGCTCAATGTTGAGTTACAGAATTGAGTCTATAAAGTGTTATAAAGACGTTAAATTATGCATGAAGCTAAACTAGGTTGGATGGGGAATAGGGATTTCTGTTCTCTGAAAGTTCACACATCTCTCTGCAAGGGACATGACAACAAGCACAGATATGTAGGAGCTACTCCACTGGCTCAGGCTGTCAGTCCCTTTCCTGCTCTGCCTTGGTCTGGCAATTGGCACAGACAGATGTTTCACTGCACAACCTTCCCAAGGCAGAACTTCTCCAAAGCCCCCATGAGTTAAGACTGACAGAGGGTTTAAAAACTTAAAACTCTCTGAAAGACCTTAAAAAAATAAGTGAAATATGCTTATTCCTGCAAATGTCTTTTATTATTTATGGACATTTTTCCCCAGTTGACATCACTTTTGTTTTACGGCAGTGACTTCCACAAGGATTGGGTAGAGAAAAAAATAATTTCCTTAAAAGAGTTTTGAAATTACACCATTTCTGTTCCTTTAGTGTTCAAGAGTTCAGTGTGATGCAGGCAAGAGAGAAAAGCAGGGAAGGAAATACAGAGAAATTGCAAATGAACAGCAAGTGATGCTGTAGCACAAAGTATTAACCAAGTCCTTAAATATACATTCAGAAGAGTTTTTAACATGCAGCTAAAACACAGTATTCATATCCTGGTGCTCATGGTTGCAAATGACATGGCAAAATTGAGGAGGGGGCAGAACCAGGCCACAAAAACAGCTCCAGAACTGGAGAAGATGCCAATAGGAAGGCATCCAGAGAACCATCTGTCTTACTCAGACAGAGCACAAGCACAGTTAACTCCAGGCACTAAAAGGCTCTGTCAGAAAAAGGGAGAACAAAAAGTAAAAGCTGTAGACCAAAGCTGGACAAACTAAGTAAGAAATACTTCATTGGTGCAAGCTTGAGGATCAGAAACAAGCACCAAAGGAATCAGCAAAGCCTCCATATTTTGAGATGGTCCAAGCAAGCTTGGATAGCTGCATGGCAGGCATGTTTTAGCCAAAAAGCAAGCTAACAGACTAGGAGTATGAGGGATGAGTGTGGTTACATGGCTTAAAACACGGGGAAGGTGGGATTGACTTTGCCCTCTCACCTTGTGCTCTGTGGCAGTGTATGTCAGTCTGCAAGAGAGCTGGGTCAGTACAAATCACTTCCCAAAAATGCTTGTTTGCCTAAAGGCTGCAGTGCTGTAGAAGCCGCCAAACTGCAGCTATCAAAAGAGGACTGATTTTAGATATAATGGTGTTGAAAGGAAATAAAAACACCTCCAGAAATGCATCAGGGATAAGGAGATCATGCCCACTGGTCACAAGGAGACAAGGATAGCCCAATTCCATGGCTAGATTTCATCCCTTCATGCAGGAGAGGAAAGCAGAACGTTTCCAAAAGGGGTTTATTTGCTATAAAATTTCATCAGAGGTGGTAGTTAGTAGCAGGGATGAAGGGCTGGGCTGGAAGGACTGTCCTGACAAGTCACACCCATCCTGTGCCTTGGCACACTCACCTGCAGCATAATAGCACCACTCACCTGCTCCCAGGGTACTGGGAGATTTCATTAACTTCAACACAATCCCCTGCCTTGGAAATGGGTTGGCTAGACTGGTGCTCTATGAACAGCAGCATTGATTAACACCATTAGTCACAAAGTTAATACCTTTCTATAGTCATAGCCTTGCTCATAGCTACACTTGCTGAAGAAAACACAGGATGTCCTGTTCACCCCCGCGACACAGGCTCACTCAGAATAAGTCTCCAGCACAGATGCCACAGGGGCTCCCTTTGGTCCCAAGCCACTATAGCAGTCAGGGTTAGCTCTGTGCCACTGCCAGGATGGCATTAGCACAGCCCTGAACTGCTGGGCTCAAACACTGGGGGAGCAGCACCATAAGGCCCTCACCCACAGCCCTCAAAAATCTTAATGGCACAAAATACAATTTTCGTTCAGGGATACAGAGAAGGAGACTCACCAGACAGCCCTCACCCCTTGCATGAGCAAGGAAGTGCAGCTCTAGTGAGCTTTGCCTTCTCCTTGAATTAGTTTTAGGCATGAAAATGGTCTCCTGCTACCAGCAGCTTTTCCTGATACAGTAAATAAAGTGCCTTCCTTCAGAAGGAGCACGGATTGAGAGGTAAAGCCATTGCCTGGAGAGAGCTGGGCTTCCAAGGAAGTGCTAATTATTCCTTATTTGAGAAAGCTGGTTAAAGCAAGTGAGCAGGTGTTGCTAGAAATTGGAAATAATCTGTACAAACATGTCCTTTCCTATCTGACAGCAGAGTTAATTGCACCTCCTTGGGTCACTTCTCAATTTTGTCTAATATCTCTTTGTTAAAAGTGCATTACTGCCTGGCATAGGCTGCCTGAAGAAACACTGTGGCACTTGGTGTCAGGGGTGAATAAACCTCTTCTCCCATCACAGCTTGAGAGGAAGGATGTTGCTACCAACCCCACTTGCTCCAAGGACAATGAAAACCTCTTGGATCTTCTTCTGGGTGCATGAGGCAACATGCAGTGCACCCTGCCTTGTGCCTTGCTGTACCACTGCCAGCAAGTTTCAGTGTCATCGTGCCTGGTGTCAGCGTAGGAAGGACTTAGGGAGGGTTATGTGCTACGTCCCACTTCCATGGCGTGCGATCAAAGCTTTGCAACCTCTTGGGAAACCAAAATGTTCCCTGGGGGAAGGTGAGGATTGACATGTCGGGAAGGGACGATGCCGTGGCAGCAAGAGAAGTAGTCATGAGGCCCATTATTGTTTATATAAGACATTATGTGTGCAGGCTGTCTCAGACACAATGGTCTCATTGCATCAGCTTAATCTCAGGCTGGGGGGAGGTGTCCATGCACATCTGCAAAGCTGGAATTGAGAAAAATGGGAAATGATCACTCGGCACAAGCCAGCACAGGAGGAAAGCAATCAGCTGTGGGTTGATTTCAACAAGAAGAATTTCCTAAGCACCCTCCCAAAACAGAGGTGTCTCTGCATTATTTAACAAGTGTCACGCAATGTTAACTCCTTGTTTCCACCACATCCGTAGCCCCAACACAGACTGCACGGACACAAGAGTCTTCTGTGGGTCACCCAGTAACCTGGGAAACCTTCATGGCCCCATGGGGGTTTGCTGCTGCAAAGGGATGCATTAATGCGTTGGTAATGCCTGGGAAGTGGGAGCTGTAGGAGGAAGGGAACACAAACACCATGGCTACATTTTTGAGTGAAAGCCTGTTTCCAGGGTGCCTGCTGAGGCAGCGAGGTGTGCTCTTCCTGCAGGCAGAGGATCTTGGTACCCTGGGCAGAGGCTCTGCTGTGGCCACTAGGCTTTTGTACCAGAATGAGGATGCACCTGCAGCCCAGGATTTGCTTGTGCCATGGAGACGCCCTACCCCATCCACCTGGTATATATAGAATAATAAGTGAGGGCAGATGCAATATTGAACTTCTGATAAATTAGATGAGTGCAGACAGAATATGCGCCTGACAGCTGGCCATGGGCTCTAATTAGCTGGCTCTAATGTCCATTAGAGCCTCAAGGTGAAACACAGGTTCAGGTAGCCCCTATTCCCAAAGCGTTTAAGGAATGGGGACAAATTCTCAGTGTATTGCAGGATAATGTGAGTTTTGCCTCTTCTTTGCAGCTTTGTCTGCAGTGCAGGGCACAGCTCCCAGGAAAACACTCTACATGTTAGCCAGCCCAGAGAGCTTGCACAGGAAGTCCTTTCTCCATGGGCAGAACCTGCTCAGCAGCCACTGCTGAGCCACCTTTTTAGCAGCAGCACTTTCCCAGCCATGGGCACTTATGGCCAGGTCTGCAGCCTGTCTGAACGAATGGGAAGCTGAGCCCAGAGCCTTGGGATGGCAACAAGACTGTGGGATAGAGCAGGGCAGCCCCAGCCAAAGCCAAGCAACAGGGGTGTGCTCCTCAGCAGCGCAGCAGCTGCCCCCGCAGTTGCTCCCAGCACTCCTTGTCTCAGCAGCTGAGCATGGCCTGACTGGATACAGGGTGGAAGGCAGGGACAGACCCCCTTTGTAAAGCTGATTCCAGACATACTGCCCTATACAGGCACCCTGCAAAGAGCGCCCATCAGGGCTCAGCTCATCAGAGCTGGGATCACACTGGGGCTGAAGCGGCAAAAACATGATGGGAGCTGGTATTTAAGGCACAGAAGTGAATTGTATTCCTATGGAAATGTTTGTTTGGATCCTATTTTCCTCCCCTGCCCTCTATTAACTACTTCTGAAGTCCAGGGGGATTGTGCATTATTGCCTGTGGAAGAAAACAGCCACAACTGATCAGGGTGGTGTCCTTCTCCACCCGTGGGAAAGCCCACATTCGTGCTCAATTTTTCCTAAAGCCACTGCTGACTCTTGACTCTGCAACCACTTGGAGCTATAAACTTGCTAATCAGAGGGAATGACATGGCCCTGAAATAATAACCTCTGATTACTTGGTCTGTTAACACGCATAAGGCAGACTGAAGGTTATGTTCCTATTCCTGAGATGAGGAGAAGAGATAGAGAAAAAGCAAAATATTTCCCCACTGAAGTCTTTGTCAGAGAAGGAGCTAATGCTCCACTGCTGATCCATCATCCCCCTTTTCAATCAGGGATGTCCCTGTACTTGGTTCCACAGAGGTGGGATGCCAGTGTCTTAGTGTGACAGCAGAAACGTTTCCCTCTCTCAAATGGTTTGTTGTGCCCTGGAAATATGTCCTTTCCCAAACTTCCTTTTCTTTCAGTCTCAGTAGGTCTGCCTAGTTTGATCTTTTCTTGTGGAACACATTTCCTAGTCCCATGTTTGCCTTTCTCGTAACACCCTTACAATGCTGACTCATGTCAAATTAAAGTTCAAGTATTATGCAGGAGGCTTAAAAACATCCTCCCTGAGACATGAGAATTGGTTCCAGTCTGAAGACAGCTGCAATTCAGGCCTCTTCCAACCATGATGCTGGCTTTAAAAATAAATTCTGTTAGTTAAAATGAGTGTACCTTGGATATGCCCTCAGGTTTCTGAGCCACATAGGTCAAAGCTGCTCAAGCTGGATATGGGATGATTTTGTTTAAGTGAAAGCTGAGATTCATCATTTGGATGATATCTGACAATAGGATTTTAAGCAAGTACATTTTGTAGGGCTTCCAATAAGCTGTCTTCACTGGCAGGTACTTCAAAGTCCAGCATAAGAAGTGGTCAGCATATGACTCACTCCAGACCCAAAGCCTTACTTTATCCATAGGTGACTTGCCAGCTCTTGCAGTGATGGAGAGACACTGCTGCCCAGTGTGACTCTTTGAGCTTCCTGCCTTTGTAACATGGGAGAGGGATGGTGAATATAAAACTGAATTAGTTCAGCTTAAGAGATGACGGGCACAGTACAGACCCAGCAAAGCTTATGTGAAGAGTGGTTTTGTGCAAATCCACTGCTCCAACTGCTCCTGGTGTGTGTGTGTGTGTGCGTGACACTGCGGGAATCTTTCTGCTTACCAGCTCCTCCTGTCCCTTAATCCTGCAGCATCTCCTGTTTGCTGCATAGCTGTGGGATTTGCTAGTACCCAAAGAGCTGGGGTCCGGGTGGGACTGGATTTAGCATTGACAAGGGGGAAGATCAAGGAGCAAGTCCATTACCTGTTAAGGCTTCAGAGGCAGACCAAAACACACTCTCCTTTTGCTCCAACAGCCACCATCCAGCTAAGTGTGTTCTTCTCCTGCAAACACAACCTCTTTCCTCTGCCATCTCCAATGCTGTTTCAGTTTGCAAAGAAAGGCTGCTAATGTGTGTACCCATTGACAAGAACAGACTAGAAGAATAGTTTATGGCACCTACTGTACTCTCAGCTCAGAGATGTAAAACAATATTCACTGTAGCTACTGTGCAGGGCTTGGCTAGTACAGCCATGTCCAGAAATATCCAGCAAGAAAGAAAGAAAAAAAAAAAGCTATTAGAACACTCACACACAAGCCAGGAAACATCTTATTATAGATCTCGGTTTGAAGGAGGGAAATTAAAAACCCATACCCACACTCAGCATATGCCTGGCTATATTTGTCTGATCCATTTATTATCTTAGCCAATGCAATCTCAGTGTTGCACTACTCCAGTCTTTCACGCTAAAAAAAACAACAACAGTCCAACGCACAAGATGCCATCGCTGGTTTACAGCTGTGGCCTATCCTGTTTCTCTGAACATTTGCTGATTTGGCATCAGCACAATACGGAGGGAAGCAGAGGGTGGGGGTTGAGATCTGGCTGGAAGATGTGGATCACAGTAGAACAGGCTCTTCCTATATTTATAGAAGCATTCCGTCAGAAGCACAGCAATTTGTTTGTGTGCTGATCTTTAAAACAGTGGTGGAGAAGGCATCACTTTGAATGGGATCCTTCACTAAAAGAGGTACCTCATGCATGCATTTCTCTGGCCACAGAACTGAAAATACAAGCTCTGGCAATGACACACTATGCATACAGAGCTAAATATGCAATGGAAAACATTACAGCTTCATTAGTTATTGCTCCCATAGTGCAAAGACTGGAAATCGATGCTGCAAGTACTTTATGAAGAAGTAGGAAGCTTGGCACTGGATTAAAGCAGTGTGTATGTTCATGGGTAAGTGTGGAAGAAACCCAGCTATGTTGTAGGCTGAGGTTGTCCAAAGCCACCTGTGGGTGTAGGCATGCCAAAATCACTGTTGAGCCTGCTGCCTCCACTGGAGAGGTGCCATGGGGTGCTCACAATGCTTCAGTGGAAAGGTGCTGTAGCTGTGTCCCTAAGGCAGGTTTGCACCAGCTCCTCGTGCACAGAATGGACACCACAATGTCACAGCCTCAGTGGAAGCTGGAAGTGCTCTGTTGGTTGAAAGAGGCAAAATAGTTCAGGTAGCTACTTCTGTGTCCTTGATGCAGCAAACTTATATGGAGCTCTGCAAGACTCACTTTTATTAATAGTCTGGATGTCCTGAGCATTTTGCTTTTTCAGTTCTCATGAGTTATTTTCACTGTACAGCTTCCCATGATCACTCCGTTTTGGGACCTGATTGGACCAACTCATGGGACAAATCCCCACAGATGAAAAAATCCCAAACCAACCCACACCCACAGAATCAAGAGTGTTTCTATAAAAAGTTAAGAACATGTGTGTGGCATTGTGGGTACAAACAAGACTCGGCACGTATCTGCCTTTCCTCTCAGGAAGAGCTCCTTCGGTTACATGGAGCTTTATATAAAGAAGATTATGGTTGTGCATTATGTGACACTTGACTGGTCCCTTGACTAGCCTACCCTGTGCAAGCAAGCACTCAAGGTATTACTCAACAAGGGTAAGGCAATTATATTTCCATGCTAGCTCTCCTGTTTGAAATGAAGTGCTTAGGATCACATCTGTCCATGACTTCTTTTTCATGAAACCATAATCTTTTAGTACTTTGAACATCCTAGGGAAGACCATTGTGCAGAGAAAGTCCTCTCAGACACAATGAATGCCTGATGGGTGGGAAAAGCCTTTGGGGCAAATGTTTCCCTTAATTCACACAGCCTGTCTAGGCAGAGATGTCAGGTTGCACAGCCATAGCAGTGATGTGAAACACCTCCAGCAACATCTTGGTCCTGTAAAAATCAGTAGCAAAACCTTCTTGAATCCTGAACTGTAGCTAGGCCATGAAAACAGCAACTTGTGCAGAAAAAGCCAACATTAGGAAAAGGCAACAGGATTTGGTGCTGTGTAGGAGCTTCCAAAGGCCTTTGGGATTTGTCTACTCCAGCAATGAGGTATCAAGGGAGATTGCAGAATGGATTTAAGCAACTAGAGTGGGACTTGGACAAATCAAGACCTCCATGAAGATCCAACACAGACCACTAGGGCTACAGGGACATGTGCACTGAGCTCTTTGGAGGTATTAACTCCTTAGCTCACTGTGTAGGTAGTACCACATAATCATGAACTACATGACTGCGGACTATTTCTCCCTCCCACATTCAGTTCCTATTCTGGATCATGATCACTCACTGAATGAGAATTCTGGATTTCATATTACACCTCTCCATTTGCCTTTTTATTGAACCATGCTCAGACTCTGCTCTGAAGACAGTTCTATTAATATTCTCAGAGATTTGTGTTTGATCTTTATGTATTAACAAGGTGAGCACTAACCGCACAGGAAGAAATTCTTCTTGCCTTTAACTCAGGTATTTGGACACAGACCTGGTAACTGCCAAAATCTTACTCAGTCCCTGGCTTGGACTTGCTTAAAACATATAAAATCTTCTGGGAATTTCTCTGCAAAATCCATATGAGCATATGTAAATTACTTCCCCCCTCTCAAAGGTTTGAGGTATAGGCATAACCTAGAGGTACTAGGCTGGCAAACAGACCAAGTCCTAACATATGTCATAATTCCCAGCAGTATGAGTAGTAGAGCTACTCTAGAAGGAGCTTGCCAGAATTTCAGCTGGGGAAAAACACTGCATTTTAACTCTGTCTATTTTAGGAGATGTCTGAACATCTCCAAACAAACAAACAAAAATTATCTGGAGGTAGAAACTGCCAAGGTGAGATATGTCAGGCTGGCTGAGACCAAAGCAAATGGAAAGCACATGATACCTGCATACATCATAGCTCAGCCTTGCTGTACCCCCTTGATAAGGACCCCCCAACAGCATCTCCAAAGCAGCTACGGATTCCTGTCATCACAGGACACCTGGGACACAGGGAAGGGCTCCCCTCATTTTGGCATCGGGGCATTGAGTCTAAGAACACCTTAACAGTACACTTGGTCTGATGTGTTGAATAAAAGTAGTGTAGAAAGCAAATCTGCCTAGTGCCCAATCTGCTGCACTGTGCTTTCTCCCCAGAATTCATGCCTGCAGACCACACATGCATCCTTATGTGTGATGGGTATGTGCCTCTGTGACAAATACAGGAGGGACCTGTCCTACAACAGCATCCAAAGCTGATGTTGTTGAAAAGACAGGGAACTGGAAGATACTCTCTTCACAGCCACTAACAATATGGATGTTTTAGCACCACCCTCCACATAGCATTTCTAGATAAAAATAGCATTTCTATAAATGCACCAGTGTATTCTGACGTAGAATAAGACACCCAATAAAGTCACTCCCAGGCATTCAGAAAACAATTTACTATTTATCTCACTAAGGAAAGCTAGTCCCTAGTTTTTCCTTGTCTCTTTTTGCTAAGGCCCTAAGGCCCCTGAAGGATAACTATTTAGATAAATTGCATAACAAATTGTATTTCAGGGTTGTACATCTCCATTGCAGAGCATGGAAGCTGTGTAAGGCTGCCTGTTTACATGAACTATTTAGAGACACGATGGACAGCCCTGGCTTTCTCAGAATCCATCAGCAGCTAATGTTTGTTCCTAAGCATGCACACATACACCCACCACTGCACGTCTCTCATTGACCCAATGGTTCCCACATATTCCCCCCTAAACAAATATTTGCCTTCACACCAGAGGATAACCAAGAAGATGTTCCACTTGAGAAGGTCTGATAGCAAAAGGAAAGAATTCAACTCATCCCCATGGTGGGCTTCCAGCTTTGATCTTCTGGATAACCACTGCATCTGGTGACCATCTGCTGTTAAAAATGGCTTCCCAGGAAAAATTGCTTAGGCTCAGCACAGGGAGGTCAGTTATTTTTACCCGAAACCCATTCCACCTTGGTATCTTAGGAAAACAAGCACATTCAGCAGAACTGGTCCTTTAGAGTCAACGTGTGCTATCACTATGTAATGTTGCTTTTGGCAAACAAACCAGTATCACCTACTTGCCCAGACTCATCCACTTACACCACGTCTGCCAAGGGAAAACAGGATGAAGAAAGGATGACATATTACTAATCTCTAACCACGCATGTTCAAAGTGCAAATGGAAAGAATGAGCACCCTTGACACTACACTCCCCTGTTTGTCACCAGAATAACTGAAGCCCTGGCTGTGACTGGGCAACTTTCCCCGTGGCACGAGCATGCCTCTGTCCTAAGCAGAGGGTCAAGTAGTGAACTGTGAATCCAAACCTCTTCAGCTCCAGAGCTTCTGAGCTGGAAGCTCACTTCTGAGAAGTTAATCACAGCTGTGGCAGCGATGCAAAGACACTAAAACTGGGCTGAGTCAGACCAACAACTGCCACTGCAAAGTAACACCAAGCAAGGGCTTGGTGTCTGCACTGCCTGCTGTTCAGGAAGACCTAAGTAAAATCATGAACTCTTAGAATGAAAACCCTTCTCTCCTTCTTCCTTCATCCTGCCCATTCTTGGGCAAATGATAAAGAAGGGGGAAACTGCCCCATGTGCATCTGCCTGCCCTGGTGAACACCCTGCCTCATCCTTGAGCCTGTGGAGCTGGGATGCTGCTTCACATTTGCCATCACATGCCTCGTGCAGAGTGTCCTGCATAAACACTGCAAATCTTGACTTTGCACTGCTGAGCTGTGGGTACGCGCTGAGTCACGGCTCCGATGTGACTGACAGCCCTCTGCTCCAGAAGCCTCCTGAGAGCTTAAGAGGGGAGAGTTTTGAAAGCAAGGATGTTATGTAAGTGGGTAGCTATTTTTGTTCAAAGTTGGGTTCTGTACGAGACTAAAAATACACATACACAAAGCTAAAGAACGTGTTTCTAATATTCATTAAACAGCTATGCCCCTTCTCCCATGATTCTCTTCCCAGATGTGGCATCTGCCAGAGGTTTTATGTGCACTGTGAGTAGCAAGGTTTCCCCCTTGTAACCTGCCTCCTCCTCTGCCTCCATCATCCTCTGAGCCCACAGTCCAGCACTCAGGACTCCACAAGCCATTCCACCATAAAGATATGTGGCAGCAATGCTGGAACAGAAAATAAGATGACCCTAAGGTTGTCACGGATGACTGCTGCAGCTCTGAAACCAGATGTGTTTGGCATATGGGGCAGGCCTTACCTGCCAGCTGCAAAGGCCTTTTAGCAAAGCAATTGCATTGTGACCCCAGATTGTTGGGAAGAAGGGTGTCCTGCCAGGCAGGTGAGGGCAGCACAAGAAGTTGTGAGCTATTGGGAGGGAAAAGACAGCTACATGGCTCACAGCTGCTTTATTTTAGCAGAAATCAGTGTTGGAAGGATGCAAGTCCCCCACAGGTCCATAATCCAGACTCAGGGCAGCATATAGAGATGACCTGGTAATGCAGCACTGTCACTTCTCTGCTCTGCCCAAAACTTTCTGAGTGATCTTGTGTCAGTGTCTTAGGCACAGATCCAAAATGGTCTACAGAAAGGCCTTGGGGAGACAGCCAAAAAGCAAAAGTCAGCTTGCCTTGGTTCCTCCTTCTGTAAGATTCAGATGGCAGCACAGCCCTACTTCCCCAGTATCAGAATTATACTTTTATTGTTGGCTGGGAGGTGATTAAGGACCTGGGAGCAGAAGCCAAAATGGATAAGGTGTAGCTCAGACACAAGCTAAGCCTTTAATTCTGTCCCATGAAACTTTTTAAACTGAATAAATCAGACCCATCATATAGATGCCTTGAAAAAGAGTCCCACTGAACTTGCAGGAGATGGTCTACTGTTAGTTGAAGATTTCAGACAGTTAAATGATACTTGCTAATTCTGGTGCTATCCCTGGGCCCAGACATCTATCCCTGCTGGCAGGTCTAATGAGGACTTTGGTCTGCTCAAGAAACAGTTATCCATCATCAGATCTCCTTGCCCCTTATGTAAATGCTCTGCTTCATCTCAGAAGAAAGCAGGGGGAAGAAAGGGCTATAAATATAAAGCCAGCAGCTATTTTTGGAAAAGAATTTTCTTCCTGGTGTGTGTCTGTGTGCATGTATAAACAATTATCTTCTGCATTTCTGTCAGCTTATCTTATCTCTTAAACAAATACCAAAGGGCTTTTTTATTTTTGTTTGTTTGGAGGGTTTTTTTTTAAATTATTTTTATCTCCCTTTTTTATGGCCTGGTTGTCTTCATCAGTCTCCCCAAAGGACTCTTTCAGAGGTCAGGTTTTCTAAGCACCACATGTCCCAGTGGTGCCCATTGTGCTAATCAAGTTGCAACTGATACACAAGGCAAAGTCTGGCCCTTGGAATGCCCTTGGCAAGGCTTGGTCCTGTGCCTATAAAGACATAGTTGCCTACAGCTATCTACCTATTATTTATATCTGCTTATTCCAGGTATAATTTTACTCTCCATCATGCTAAAGAGGTACACATGGGATTGTTTTTGGCTGCAGGGAACTGCTCCTCACACCAGTCCCCCTGCCCATCAGCATCCTCTGAAGCACAGACCTATCACTGCCACTGCCTCAGAGAAGGCTCTTTCCAAAATGAATAGGTGGGGAAGGACATTGCTTAAGTGTTCCCAGAGCAGGAGGGAATAACCTGCCCTGGGCTTGCAGGAGCAGGTAGTGCTGAAGGGATTTCAAAGAAAATTAAGTGGCTGCAGTTACAGATGGATAGGTACTTTGAGGAGGGGAACAGGCAGGATATATATAAAATGAAAAGCAACTTCAGGAGCATAAACAAGCTGCTAATGGCAGTGGAAAAGCTCTCCACAAGACACAGCAGCCTTGTGTGTGCTTGTAAGAGATAGGGTTAAATGAGTGGAACATCACATGCCTGAACCATTCATAGCTGTCCTTCCTACTAAAGCAACAAGCTCTGGAGGTTGATAACACAGGAATGTCAATGCAGAGCTAAAAAAAACCCCTCCTGTGTGCTGCTTAAATATTCCCGAGTACTTGGGGCTTGTTCTGAAAGCATCTGATTCAAGGCCTAGGGAGGGCTCTTCACTGGAGCTTGTGATAACGCTGCTCACCACACTGGAAGGAAGGCAGGCAGAGGCAAGGAGGCTTGAAACACTCTGCTGGCCTTTCTGCATATCAAATCATTTCACCAGGAGCAAAGAGATAACCAAGGCAGGACAGAGAGAACAGAATGACTCAAATGCTGGCTTTGTTAAGTCAATTGCAAGTATGTTGGGACGGGGGGAAGTTATTTTCCTTGTCCACAACCTCTCACTGCTGACTGACATCACAGGCACAAGCTTGTATAGACCTCAGTCCAATAACACATGTCACTTCCTAAGAGAAATCATCAAATAAATCATAATTTTCAAACTGTTTAGCTGAATTCCTCTCCTATTGAAGTCAGAGTTCTGTTTCTGCATTAAGAAGGGCCAGAAATTAAGTTATTTGTGATTATATGTGGCAGAGGGGACACTTCAGTGCAACTCAACCTCCCAATCAAACCTTGTGTTCTCTCAAAACCTGTTAGCTCATCCTTCTTGCAATGCAAGAACTCTCTATTTCCTTGATCCAATTACCCACATATCAACACAGGTCTTAAGCCAGTATGAAGAACATGTTGAACACTGATCACCCAGAGGTCCAGACTCCCTTGTTCTCAGAGTTTCACAGAATCCTTCGAAGGCCTAGAAAATAACAGAGATTAGGATTGAAAATGGTTGTATTTCCTCCCTCCTTTAGCTTTATGCTTTGAACTGTCATGGAAAGGTTTCATGGTGAGTTCCTGGATCTGGGAGCTGTGTTCCAGGCTCCCAGTCAAACACCTTCATGCCCTGATCTTGAGAGTGGCAAAGGCCCATGCCACAAGTGCAGTCAGACAGGGGTCACATGTGCTCTGTTATCTCTGAAAAAAATCACGCTGACAAAATCTCCGTTTTATCTGTTATAAACTGTGAGACCCAAGACCTCTTTCCCAGATGCCTGAATACAGTTCTTTGTCTGAATTCAGCTTTCCTTGCTCAACACCACGTACTACACTGGGATGTGGAAAAAGGACCACAGCTTTTTGAACTATATGGTGGCAGAAAATGTTCCAGAGAGGCCACAGCCATTTGGCTCCTCTGATTAATTCTCTGGCGTCTGGGGCACAGGAGGAAGAGGATGCTCTGGGGCAAACAAGGGCTGGTGTCAAGGCACTACATGACTCCTCTCACTAAGCCACCCTCTGGAGGCTGGGGCTAGCACTGTCTTTGCCCTGAAGCTTCCAGCACACTGCTTTTGGCTGGGCTCCTTCACCACACCGTGCAGGAAATTCAGGGTTGCTTCCAACCAGGGCTGGCTCTGGAAATCAGTGTCTGTGCTTGCTCTGCACTAGTGCACACTGCAGGCACCAAGCTCGCCACACACCAACTCGGTGGGAAAGTAGGTATCGGAAATCAAACAAAAAAAGCCTTCTCCTCCCCCAATTTCCAAGGCTGCACTGAGTGTACATTCATATGGTCTGGCCAAACCCAGAACTGAGGTGTCTCAGTTTCTGCAGGGTTTAGGGCCAAAGGCTAGATTCAGCTCACACACTGCAGCCAGTGTGGTTTTGTGGGTACAAGCTAGACTGGAACTTTAGTCTGGTGGTTTGAGGAGGAAGGAATAACTTCACTTTGATTTAAAATAGAAAGAGAAAAAAATAAAATGGTTCCATTCCCTTGCAAATCTCAAACTGTCTAGTAATCCTGCTGCAGTGGGTTGCTTTCCCCTGTTGACAGTACACTGGAGATTGTTTCTACCAGTTAGCTGGCCTCAGTGGGACACGAGCACTTTCCATCCTGTTGGGTTGTTTGGCTCATCCCCTGTTCCTAGGGTTCCCTCTCTCTACAAACTCTACAAGGGTGTCCCAGAAGGATGAAGCCAAAGTTTTAAACTTTGTGCAATATTACAATAGCTTTTCTGTACTGTCTCATCTTACAACCATAGTTTTGATTGCTGCTCTTAGTTTTGTTTGGGTAGCGACTTCCTGTCCTTGTTCACTTTCCTGAAGCATCTCCAGGCAGTCCCCAAGCATCTCACAGCCACCCACTCACCCTTACAGAACAAGCATATTGCATCGCAGTTTCAAAGGTGTTTGGTGGATTTCTTCTGCTTTTAAAAGCAAAACAAGTTCCATTTCATTCAAGCAGAATTACTACAACATGTAGAGGAAAACTAAGGGAGGCAGAACAGAACCTCCAAGTAGGAGGAATGTTTCCAGTAAGGAAGCATAGCAATGACCATGTAGTACAGCATCCAGTTAAACACTGCCTGCTCACCTGGGCTGCCCCAGGACCCCCTCTCTGGCTTCAGCCAGAGCTGTCCCACATTGTCATGATAGTTTTGCTCCACAATCATTTACCCACACTCTGCCATCAGCTAAGATGAAAGGTATACCTCACCACCTTGATTTTCTCTTGGTCATTAACTGCATCATTTCTTTTCAGTCACTGCCTGCACTCCTAGTTGGTTCTCAAGGGAGTCCTGAGCAGGTAGGAGGGTCTGGCAGGTTGGGTAGACTCTACCTAACAGCTCACTACTCATATCACTGCCTTGGTGTCACTAGCGGCAGAAAACGTGAAACCTACATTTGCCCTGATGCTTTCTCAGGCAGTGAAATCCCTTCTAATATTGGTTTTGTTATTCTTGGTTCATACTCGTGTGGGGATCTCATAGCAGTGCCAGCACATGCATATGAGTGTCACATTTTAGCCTGCCAGTGACACCCACTTGGTGCTGGTGAGTGGTCTCTAACAAAAGGCATTCTTATCATCCATGGCCAGCAGTCAGTGTCACTCAGGAGCTGCCCCTTCACCAGCTGGGAGCATGAGACGAGGGATCCATCAGCATCACCCATGAGACTGGGAAGGCCATGTCCCACATGCAGTGTGGAAATGATGTCACTAGTAGTCCTAGAAGGGAACAACCTCAACCAATTCTTTACCTGCCTCACTCTGCAGAGATGTGGGAGGCTTGAATTCTGCCCAACACCTTTTCAGACAACAACATCCTTACTAAAGTTGAATCCAAGAAGGCAGTTAGACCATGGAGTGGGATGAAACCAAGTCTCCACCACTCTCCACAATTTCATACAGCAAAGTAGCCTTCAAATACTGTCATCAGATGTTTTGTACCCAGGCCAGAAGGAAACCAGATGCCAATGTCCTCAGATTCCATGATAAATTCCTTTCCCATCTGGCCTCCTGTTCTGAGGGCTTCAGAGGACTGAAATAACTTGATGGTTTTCTGAGGTTTCTTTGTTACAGTTCTCCTGATAATGGTAATAGCTCAGTGGCCTCATTCACACTACCCAGGTGTATATCTTGAACAGTTCTCCCAAGTCATTTCTTCCAATGTTGAATGTTGGTCTTTGTGTTTTTTCTATTGCAGCTTCAGATGACATCTGAATTAGCAACTAAAAATTAAGAAGAATTAAAGAGGATTTCTAGTAACTGGGGTGTCACTTACACTAGGGACACAACTGAGACGGCTGACTGGCAGGTGAATTATTGCAGAACTAATTTCAGTGTTCCATCTCTCCTCTGTGCTGTGATAACAACCTTTCAGAAAGTGGAGTCAAGCTTCAACACACAAAGTGTATCTCCACTCAGACAACCCTTCAAGGATGAAGAAAGTCTTGATCCAAAAATATTCTTAATAAACTTTAAGAACCAGAGGCAAATCAGTATCAGTTTTCCAATGTTTTTGGTTTGGTTTTTTTATGGGGTGTTTTTTTGTTTGTTTGTTGTTTTGTTTTGTAGCAAGATGCAATATAGAAAAGCAAGGGCATATTTCAGTGTCTCATTGGAGCTTCATTTCCTGTTACTCATATATTGTAAACTGTCTTCAGCACAAAGGGCTGAATGTCCTCAAAAGCTAAATGAAGAAAATAATTCTTCCAGCATTCCATATTTATTCTATATATTTTATATCTAGATCTGCTCTCTTGTCAGACAGACCTGCACACAACAGCTTATCTAGTTACCATTTAGACCGACATGTTTTCCATCCACCACAGCAGAAAACCAGGCTGCAGAGAGGCATGGTGTTCTCTGGATGTGCTGACCCTGACCAGGCTGGGGTTTGCAGGAAAATGTTACAGTCGAAATTGCTGTGGGCACCACTGCAGTGCCAAACCTGAGCGTAAGTCCAGACTACCATCAGGGATCCCTAATCAGCCTGGTTCACAGCCAAAGGTGTCCCTTTCATACTTCTATTTGCAGATATTTCTGGGCAGATTGTTGCCTATTCAGGAAGAGGCTTCCAATTAATTCCTTCGAGGCCACTCCCTTCCCTTACTTCCTCCCTGGTTTTCCTTCTTTCTTAATTCAAATACCATCCCTGCTGCTGGCCCGAGGTAAAAACCCTCGGGGGGCACAAAAGCATTAGGACATTTCCCCTTTCCAGTCACTCATGAACACTCAGAGGCAGAAAACACATGCCAGGCAGCCTCCAACGCAGCAGAACCTGACCCCTCTTCACTCAGCATCCCCAGCCCCACAGCTATCCCACGCCTGGAGAAGGCAGTGGGGTGAGCTGCCACTTCCCTCTCTCACAGCCCAAGCGACCTTAGCATGAAGAAATGTTTTCCTGGTATTCAACCTAGATTTCCCCTCATCCAGTTTATCCCATTGTTCCTACTTAACCCTTCCTCAACAGCCCCCTGAGAAGCTCTAACTCTATTTAGCATCCCTACGAACTACTGATATGCTTTAGGTGTGATTAATTCAGGTTAGCAACCTACATGGCACCCCAACAGAGAGCTGTGTGCTCCTATGCCTACCAGATGTCCCTGATTTCAGGCCTTGAATTACCCAGTGACTTTCTGTTGAAAATCATCAAGAAGAAATGTAGCATCAGTGGATCAAACCTCTGGAACAACCCACTTGCTCAGAAGAAATGAACTCCACTTCCACTCTGCGCTTTCTGCAGGAGCTGCTTTGGGTTTTTGCCCCATGCCTGCTCCTTCTCACATACAAAATTCCCCATTGAAGTATTGCTGGTGTACATCCAAGGAATCAAAACACCAGCACAGCTTCTGCTTCAGATACAGTAAGGCCATAGGAATTGGGAAGGGGTCAGTGAGGAAGAAGAGTTGTGCTTGGAGCTTGCAGTTCTGAGGTGGATCTCCGCAAACCCTTGTCTCAGGAACAGAAGTATTACTGCTGCTGGTGTGGGGTGGTCCCTCTGAAGCCAGTTGGGACACCTAAGGCACAAAAAGCGTGGTTGTAACCCTTTGATATCTGGTGTTAAGACATAATTTATCTGAAGGGTATTAACAGAGAAGGTATTGCATGCTGTGACTGTGTATGACTGACTACTGCTACCTGCAAAAGCAAAACCTGTTCTTGGGAAATTTCCTGGAAAACAGTTCGAGCTTTCTCATATTTCCTATGAATTTCAATTACTTCCCCCAAATACAAAGTATTTCTTTAAAAATACCCGAGATGTGGATTAACGGAGGACTATTGTCTTCTGTGGGAACCACTTAAGTACATTGAGCATCACTTTGTAAAGGCCACAACTCTGTCTGCCTTGTGATCTTTTTTAACCCTTTAATGCTTGTCACACTCTCCAGAGAGCACTTCATGTCCATACCCTTAACATGGGTATGAGAGACCTACTAGCTTTATACTGCCAGATCTCCCCCAGGCTTCCTTCACAATGATTTACTGCCTTTCAGCCATTCAAAGTTATGTCCCAGGAACTGTCTCCTTAGTCCCAGCACTTCTGTTTATAAGAATCAACCACAAGCAGAGCGTTTCTTTGACAAAACATAGTCCAAATTGGGTCCTATGCGAATTTTTCACCCTTCTAGAAGCTTGGGGATTACTTAGCAGATTTTCAGGGCTTGCGGATGCTCAAAGCACTGTTAAAGGGTTAATGCCAAGACTGCTTTTAGAGAATGAAAAATGTCTGGCTACAACTTCGATTTGCTTCCCTCCTCCTCCTCCTCTCTTCCCCACCTTCCCTCCTGCTGCTTCTTTTATGACTACAGCTTTAATGTGCCTCGAAAAAAAAATTGTCTCTGATGGCTTTGCTTCCCCCTGACTGCTTGGGGCCATCAGAGATCCAGTCATAGGGTGGCTTTTGTAATAAGGAAAGCTTCTTCCAGGCAGAGGAAGACACTGCCTGGGGCTTCTATATTCACAGCCTTTCTATTTCTGGCTCTCCCTTTTCACAGGGCTTTGTTTGCAAAACCCTGCTCTCCCCCCATGAGACATTAGTGAGCATACTTACCTCAGAAACAGAACAAACTGGAAAAAAAAACCAAAACCAATGACTCTGGCACAGCCTACCCCAGAGATGAGGGTCTTTGCATCTTACCTCTGCCTTTCCTACTTTCAGGAGACTAATTAATAGGAATGCCTTAACGGCTTAAATCCTGCTCTATGTATTTCAGTTTGCCTCTTGAGGTAGAAAGTAAAAAGTAATCCTATTTTCTATATAGACAGGGGTAGACTGTGCAGATAATGAGCCCAAAGCAATTCAAGAAAGGTCACTGCAATAATGTGATGCATAGGCTCAGAAAGCCCCAAGACGCTCTGGGAAGCTGGCATCAGATGTGTAGGTAAATGAAAGGGCCCCAACCCTTCCCCTGGCCCCTGACAGACGGATTTCAGCCTGTGACATCAGCTCACAGCAGCCCTTCCCAACCCCAGCATCAGAGATGTGACTGCCAACTGCACCCACACACTGGGTTGGGTGTCCCATCCCATCCCTCCTGTCTTATGCTGTGCAGCACAGCTGGGTGTTGGCACTGCCAGCAGCAAACACACTCACGGAAGCCACTGGTCAGCCATCTCCTTCTATCCTTCCCCAGCTCTGTGTGTTCCAGGTCCTTCAGCCAGATCACAGCATTGCCAGGGTGTCCTGCTCAGCAGCCACCAGCCCAGTGGTCTTGCCCCAGCTGCAATTCTTTGTCCCTTAACCCACACACCCCGACATCCATCACCACTGATGGTGCTGTGAACACCAACTGCAGCCATGCTTTGCATGGGTTTAGTGCTTTGCCATCTTTTATCTTCCCAGCTCAGCAAGTTTCTGAATGCTAGGGTTACTCCATGCCTGTGTCACACCTGGTACAAGCACTCTGAAGGCATTGCCAGTTTAATTTTACAGTACATTGTAACCTTGTAATCTATTCTAAAGGCAGGGAAGTTTAGCTACAGCAGGATCACATGCCCAGCTTGATACCAGATTTTGAGTCCATGCTTAAAGTTCCTTGTCACTGCATTGCCAAGGTTCCTAAAACACATAGGAAAGGTAAAGCATTGCAGTCTCTCAAGATCTGCACAGGAAAATACAGATCAGGATCTAACACATCTTCCTGAACCTCTTTCCTCAAAGTTTTCATTAGTCTTCCTGCAAAAAGTTGGTTTAGTCCAATCTCATCAGTGAAGCACAGAGTTAATCTTCTGAGGGCTACAAAGCTCCCTCCTGTAGATTTTCCATCAGTTTTGACCATTTTTTTTCTGGAGTCTCTCTAAACAAGCCAGTGTTCAAGCACAGCCTGTCTGACACCTATCCTGAGGTCAAGACAAGCATTTCACTCCTTGCCCAGGGCTGCTGAGACGGTCACAGTTTGCACCAGCCTTTTAGCATATGCGACACCTCCGTGGGCTGCAGCCTTACCCGGGAAGGTTTGCACCTTGTCACTGTTGACGCCTGCTAAGTCACCAAAAGCATATGTCACCTTCCTAGCCCTTCCCAGTGCTCTCCCGAATAGCAAGTGCTTTTTATACTGCTCCCTTCCTGATCTTCAAGCCAACTGGTCCTTCAGCTAGAAAGTTCTTTATGTTGGGTACAAATTTCTCCAGGGTCTGGCACTGCAACATTTTTATAAGGTACTAATAACATGGGTGGAGTGCTTTCCATCAACATGTGAAGCCATCCTTTTTCAAGGAAGGGACTGTCAGGGAATTGGCTGTAATCTTGGGTGATTCTCCAGGCTCCAAGCTACCACTGGCAAGGCTTGATCCTCCCATGTGAATACACTCTCATTCACTTGCCAGCCCAGCCAGTTACTACTTTTTGATATCCAGCCCATCTTTTCAGTTCTTTTGATTTGAGCACACACATTTCCTCATCAGGTGCCAAAAGGAAGACAACTGTGAGCCAAAGTCACAGGTGTGCACCAGTATCAGCTGATCTGATTGGAGCCACATGTCCTGGTAATTTCCAGTGGGGCAGCAACAGTCTTGCCAAAACCAGCTCTTGGTTCCCTAAGCACTTGCTGCAGCAGGAATAGGGCTTGTCAGAGTGGAATTGAGTCCTTTTAATTTGACAGAAACCACTGAGCAGCTCTGCCAGAGCAACAATATTCCCTCAGTCCTGGCCAGTGCCTGGATGAACACTGTGAGCCCAGGGGTGAAGGACTTTCATAGCCCATTACCCAAACTCCTGAGCCATGGAGTTCCCAGCTGCCACACAAAACCTCAGTCCCTGCTCTTTTCCCCCTTCAATCTCAGCTTACAAACAGAGTGTGAAAACACATTTCTCTGTCTTCAAGCTCTTTTTTATTTCCTTCTCAGCATATCTACCTCTAGCCCATCACCTTGAGATACAGGGAAGAAGACACTTAGCATTTCAGGAGATGTCATGTTTAACATTATGCATGATAGAAGCTGGAAATACACATTTTCAGTAGCACTGGGGCATGAAGCTGGGAATAAGTAGCGTTGTAACTTGGAAACTTCCAATATAGCCATTGAAAGATGCAGTGGTGTGTCCTTTTATCTCAGCCTAACTCCCAGAGGGTTGCTGTTGTACAAACCACTTGCTGAAAACCAGATACACCTTCAGTCTCACACACATAACAAGTTCAGTCCCTTCTCCCCCAGTTAAAATAATGATCAGAGATGGTTATTGGAAATGCCAGGAGGCCTTGCTCCCATCGTGAAACTTTGCAAACTCGGTGACCCTCCTGATTACCTACATATGCAAGGTAAGCCTGACAGATCCTTGCATATTACTTTAGGAAAAGGGGTACAACTGAGACAGAAGGATGAAGACAGCATTTGTATGAAGGCAGGCCACATCACGTTGCTGCCTAAGGCAGAAAATCATAGAATTGTGTAGGTTAGAAAAGACTTTTAAGATTATCGAGTCCAACCCTAACCGAGCACTACCAAGCCACTACTAAACCATGGCCCAAGTGCCACATCTACATGTGTTACAAATACCTCTATGGATGGTGACTCCACCACCTCCCTGGGCAGCCTGTTCCAGTGCTTGACAACCCTTTTGGTGAAGAAGTTTTTCCTAATATCCAATCTAAACCTCCTCTGGTACAACTTAAGGCCATTTCCTCCTGTCCTATTGCTTGTTATTTGGGAGAAAGGACTGGCCCATATCTCACTACAACCTCCTTTCAGGTAGTTGTGTAGAGTGATAAGGTCTCCCCTGAGCCTCCTTTTCTCCAGGCTAAACATCCCCAGCTCCCTCAGCTGCTCCTCATTAGACTTGTGCTTAAGACCCTTCCCCAGCTTTGCTCCCCATCTCTGGATATGCTCCAGCAACTCAATGTCTTTCTTGGGGTGAGGGGACCAAACCTGAACACAGGATTTGAGGTGTGGCCTTACGCCCTTTCCCTACCTGCATTTCAGTAGTATCTTAGGAGTGTTTTCATTAACCAGTGCCAGTAAGCTTTGCAGATGCAAGTGGCATGTTATCATCACAACTGCACTTGCTGGAGAGCAGCTGGGAGGTGGCAAGGCTGAGGTTAAAGAATAGCAATGAAAATGAAACAGAAGCACAGAGGACAGTCACGGAAGTGAAGCAAAGTTATGTCTGCTGTAACCAACTCAGGTCAGAATGTCCACATTGGCCATGAAAACTCCTAGAAATGGGTCTTTAAGGGGCTGTCTGGAAGCATCCAAGATGCCAGCTTGGGACTTACCAAACCTAATATTCTTCCTCCATGTGGATTTCCCTATTTTTACTCACATTTAGCTGCTCAGGGCTAACTTTATGAAATACCAGATAAAACTATGCTAAAACATGTCAATGGCATAAAGAGAGGAACATGTTTGCCTGTCCCCAGCTCTGTGAACTCTTCTCCTAACCTGGCAAAGCCTAAAGAAATATAGATACTGATGGAGAGACATCAGTAGGGCAGAGGCAAGACCTGCCATGCTGTCACGTAGCCAGGTTGGCAGGTAAAGACATGGCTACAGCTCCAAGTCCATCCACACACCCAGAGCCCAACTGTGCATCAGTCTTCAGAGAAACTTTGTGGTTTGATGGGTCCCTGACCTAGGAAATCAGCTTATGCCCTTCAGAAAAGCATCGTGGCATCCCTCTTCACCCAGAAGGGAATCTCACACACTGGGACACTTTTCTTGCAACTAATCTTTTGTGAGCATCTCTTTTGAGTCCCTTCTCAGCCCAGTTGACTTTCTAATCAAGTCAACACCAAAGATTTAGCTCTGGCTTCAGTGTGATTCCTGCCTTTATACCAGAGGCCACTGCTGCAGGTAATACCTCACTTCCAGCATAAAGATACCTATTACATCACAAAGGCCATGAGATGACAGTGATGGTACGTGCTGCAAACAGCTCTGTCTAATAGGTAGAGACCCCTTATCCACATTCATAGAGGAAGCCACTCAGAGCCTGGGGGGCAACAGGATTTTCCTGAACAGACTATGGCTGTCCTCCATACAATATGTTACCATGCTGTACCACCACACTTCTGCACTGGCTCAGCGCCACTGACCTGCACAGTGCTGTCTCTGCACCACTGACCAGCACATGCTCAGCGCCCATTAATCTTCTGACATCCAAAATCCAGCACTGTCACATTACTTCCAGACTGCAGGATGAGGAGCAGCAGGTTGCAACGACTGAAGCCTCATTTAAATGCTGCATGCCCACTTGCAGGAACTGAAAACATATCAAGTATGAAGGACAAGCAAAGGGAGCAAGGGGATTACTCAGAGCATTTTAAAGGGAGCAGATGTGAAAGTTTTGCTTTAGTAGAGGTCCTGCAATCTGGATTACACATCTCCACCTGGTGTGCATCCTCACTTGGATCAACACCCTTACAGGGTGCTTCCTAATGGTCTATTGATTTCAACAGATGTCCCAGCAAATCCTTTACAGAGGGAACATCCCAGCAGCAACTGCAAGCTCATGTGCTAACACCTCACTGTTTGGTGCAAAAGGGACAATGAGTTTTGAGAGGGTAAGTTATTGGCAGGTCAATGGGATGTTTGTAATTCTGGCAACAAGCAACCTACCTCAGAGCAGGGGTGACAGAAGGAGGGGCAGCACAGCCTCCCCTCTGTGATCTGTCCTCAAAACTGGGGTCACCTCCTGGTTCAGCTTCCCAAGGGTCCTGCCACCCTTGTAGGAAACACCACTTGCCAGCCTCAGTTCTGCCAGGGCAAGGCACATCCCAAAATTTACCTGCCTGCCATTCCCAGGAAGAAGACATCCACAGTCCAGTCAAAGCACCAGACCTGTGGAACAAAATGAGAGACAGAGCAGCTCAGCCATGTGGGGAAGGGTCTGGCAGGCAGCATTCCTTGGGAGCACCTCTGCTGAGGAACAGAGCAAGGACTGAATTCCTATTCTGGGGCTGTTTGTGCTTCCTGTTTGGTGTGACAGCCTCAAAGGGGAGTTAGTATACAGGGCTCCAGTCACGTCATCCCATTGTTCCCATGCAGTCAAGAGGCTACTGGGGAGAGAGGAACGGAGAGCAAAGCAACCCAGCAGGCTGTGCCAGCCACAGCTCCCTGCCAGCAGTGACACTTTGAAGGGAGGCAAAGCAAAGGGCATGGTGGTGTTGGTGAATTCCCAACCTCCTGCCATGGAAGAAGCACAGAGAGGGGCAGTCAGATTCCAGGAGCACAGCTTCTCCCTCCCCAGGGGTCTTCTGGCAGTGGAAAAGACAAAAAGGACAAGGGAATATTTCTTTTCTCTGGCAATGCAGAAGATGCAAAACTACTCCAAAGTCCTTGTAGACTCCATGATGGGAGCTTCATAGGCTTTTGAGGGATGTCAGCTTCTCAGCTGGTCCAAAGCCACCCCTTCTGCAGAGCCATTATATTTTCTGATACACACAGGTCAATGTCGTGCCACTAAGAGGTCCAGTGCCTTCTGCACGGACAAGGAGAGGAGCCTCCTACAAAGGGAGGGGATGCCAACAGGGCCCTGAGGCACCAGGAGACCCCTTCAGCCTACCTTACTCAGGCCACACACATCAGCAGGGTCAGATAGCAAAGCAGAATCAGGAGAACAGAAGAAACTGAGAGTCTCACAGAGGGAATTTGTAGAGAAGATGTGGCAAAGGGAAGCTAGGAACAACCCCTGTGCACACCGAAGCCCTCAGTGAGAACCAGCACAGCATGAATAAAGGTCATTTTGGGGGTTACCTCAGGATGTTGCTCTTCAGTGCTGCAAAGCATCCCTACCAAATACACAGGAAGACATTTTACACTTGATGGGAGGAAGGGGCAGAGAGAAAAGAGAGGTACACCAGAAAAAGGTCTTGCATCAGTACTAAGGCACAGCTGAAGACAAAGGTCTTTTATAAGCAAGACCAGCCAGATTAAGGGATGTCAGTAAATGTCTCTGATTACATTCTTCACTGATTACATTCTTCACCTGGGCTAGGAGATATCTGCATCTCTTGGGGCTGCACAAGAATGAATGTGATAAAGATGATGAAGCACCAAGGTGATAAAGCAACAGGGGTTGTGCAAGTAAAACTCTCTTTCAACTCAATCATCAATGAAAACAGCCTTGATGACAACTTTTTCCTAGATTTTGAATTCTCTCTGGATTTGTGCTTGTGGGACTGCATTGACTTGATGCTGGTTGCATCTCAGTCACTATTTTTTCATGGATTGGGACTCAGAATTTCCCACGAACAGCATGAAACAAACTGTAAGTATTTTAGGCAAAATGAGGTACACATACCTGCACAGCTTGGTCTCTGAGAAAAATCCAGCCTCCAAATTTTGACAGTCAGCTTCAGATGACCCAGAATTTTACCTGCAGTATTTGCTGAGCTATTAAGCAGTCATGTAATGTTTCATTGAATGAGAACTTCTGCTGCTCTATACCTTTGGCATGGTTTTATACATGATGTTTTAATAATTTTTTTGTTGTTGTTTCCTTTCCCCATTTCATTTCCTCTTTAAATTCCAAGACAACTGCTTGTGTGCAAGGATAGCAGCTGTTTTATTCCTGGAATTAGCTCTCAGTTACCGGACAGACAAACACTGGGCTTTCTGCAGGAAACTTGGCTTTCCTGATTTGTTGCTGTTTTCCTTAGGCTGAAGTTAATATCTGTTAGAGCCAAATCAGACGTTTGGGGTTTTGTCTATGGAAAGAAAGAGTTCACTCCTTGTCAGCAGCAATGTGGGACCTTTCAGAAACAGAAATATTTTCACTCTTAAGTTTCATCAAGACGTTTTGGCACCATTATGAATCTAAACCTTTGGCAGAATCATGCAGGCAGTGAGACAGAGAAAGAGCAAAGGGGATCACAGCTCAGTGCTGCACTAGGGGTGCAGGAGTCCTTCCTGCACAGCCCTCGCTGTTGGCAGAGCCACTGACACAAAGGCACTGCAGGAAAGGGCTCAGACTGCAGTACCTGGTTTTCATGTCAAACAGTTTCTCACATCCCAATGGCTACAGCTCCATGAGTGTTCTGCAGAACTGCAACACTTCATATTTCCACACACAAAACCCGCAAAATCTACTCTGAAAGTTTGGGATTTGTATTTTGGACCAACAGCAAAGCTTCAGAGAGAGCACTGTACGTGTGCCTCCTCTGCGACAGCCAACATCTTGCCAGGAAAAGATTAAAGTCACCAGATTCCATGCATGGGGAAGTGTCTTAGTAAGCTAGAGGGCTATCCCAGAGGGCTGGAGAAAATTGGCACTGCGCTTGCATTGCCATGGGCCTGTTGAAACCAGCACAAATGATGTGACAGAGCTCATTTTTTGCCTCCAGGAGACAGGAGGCCCAATTAAGTCCAAACACACTCCAAAAAAGTGCTGAAATCTTTGGGTGCTGATCCAGCACTGAGTGAAGCTCCAACACACATTAAGTTTTCCCATCTCTGACTGTATTTATCTCCAGCCTTGCTTGAGTGACCGCTCTGAGGAGCAAGGGGACAGGCTCATGGTGCTACTGAAAAGTGCCATAAAGGCTCACAGCCTCCAGCCAAAAAGCCCAGTGCCATTTTTCTGAGCGAAAGGTGCACTGCTTGAAAAATAAAAGATAGATGGTCTTTTTGCTTTCAGTTTGGGCACCCATCCCACCCCAGGTCTTTATAAACCCTCCCTGGAAAGGCAGCTGATGTCCTCTGGTCAAGACAAACTCTCCTGCCCTGCTGCTCAGCTGCCTTTCTCCTTCCCTTGCCTCTCCACCAAGCCCACATACAGACTGTGGCTGGCCCTGGAGCCTACACTCCTTCATGACTCATGCCTGCCCTGCAAACACTTCTAGGCCTGACAAGAGTCCCAGGAGCTGGGGAACTGCAAGTTATGGGTAAAAATGAGGAGAGGAGAAAGAAAAAAATAGCAAGGGTAGAGCCTTAGCATCTCCTCCTTCCCCATCCTGGAGCCACCTAAGGTTTTTCCAAGCTAGGACTGAAGGCTGGGACAAGCACAAGTGCCTGCAAATTGGGTGTCCAGATAAAAATGGGGATAGGTTTGGTGCTGGCATTGAGTTTTTCCAAAACAAATAAACCCCACTGCATAAGCATGGCATTGATCACACATTCTTGTGTTAGTTTTCTGCTTGTTTTTGGTATGACCTGGGTTCTCTTTTCCTTCAATTTCTGAACCTGCAGCACACTTTACTTTCTAAAGATTTTCTCGGGGTGGGGGGAGTGGAAAAAGGACTGGAAATGCTCTTTTTCATTTAAAAGGAAGCTGAGACTCCCTGACAATGAGATGACTCCAGCAGCTGGGCTTTTGAGGACAGTCTGGAAATTACTAGACTACTGATAAAATCATAGGAGTTGGCGACGCTGTATTTCCCCTGCACAATTACAATTTCTTTGCCTGTGGGTATTGCTGTGTTGAAATGCCTCTAAAGTTCCTGCTATGTCATTGAATTTGCATGCATTTCTTTTCAGTTCTTTCCTTCTCCAGCCCCTGCAAGAGAGTAGACATTCCTGAAAATCAACTAACCACACTCCCATAACTTTACAGCCTGAAGACCTTGAAGTAAATGAGCCTTGAAGAGTAATTGTAGCATTACAGGCACCAAATGATGCCGAATTATGCAGTGCTTAGCGGATGCTGCTTAGTGGTTTGATTTGGGGAAAAATGTTGGATAACATGAGAAAAAAAATCACTTCTCCAAATGATACAACAATGCTAGTAAAACTCTCACTGTTTTGAACTCCATTAGCAAAATAACATGGGATTAAAAGTGAAACAGTTTAAACAATTAAGCTTCCACTGTGAAAGGTTCTTTCCTTTACCCTGTCATCAAATTTATACACATCGTCCCCCACCCCCCAGCATATCTGCATTGCTGCAAGAGGTGCTAAGGGTGACTACACACCAAATCCAAGTACTTCAGGTAACAAGCACCAGCCAGCATGTACCAGGTCCTGAAGATGTGAGCCAGTGTTCCATTCTGGTGGCTCTGATGCTGTGGGATGCATTAAACAAGATGCATTTTCCTGATAGGATAAATTAAATCCTATTGACCATGAGAGATACCTTTTGTCTATTTAGAAAACATCTCAATAACATTATCACTAACTAAGCCAAGATAAAAGAAGTAGCAATATAAATAATGAAGGAAACATGCTGGATATGTGCACAGTGATGTCTGATAAAATATGTTCACAGCAGGAGGTTGGATTAGATGATCTTTAAAGGCCCCTTCCAACCTGAACCATTCTATGATTATGTGTTCACTGGGCATCAACCTTTTCTGTTCACGTGCAGGGTATTTCTGTATGTTCTATGAAGGGGCTTTATTACTGAACTATTATTATTATTGTGATTATTATTTCAGCTCTTCACATGTAGGAATCAAGTTAAAATTAAGCATTAATTAAGAAATTAATGTAGAAAATATGCAGCTTGCTTAAGATCACACTGGAAATGGGTGAGAACTGAGGGGTGGGAAGCAGGTGTTCCCTTGACCAGACAGTCGGGTGTTTGTGGCTTTCTACAAACACCTTAGCATGGCATAGAACCTGGAAAACATGAGGCTGCTGCAATGTTTGGAGGTCTTCTTCACCAAAACTTTGGTATTTTTCACGAACAAGGACTTGGTAAGGAAAGTGGGAAGGGAATGGGGGAAAGTCTGTTTAGGCCCTCCCCTCTGCTTCGTGGGTGCTTGTTAGTCCAGGGCAGTGGGAAGAGCAGGAGCTTTGATGGGTTGACCAAGAAATCCTCAACAGCAGCAGTACGTGAAGGGGCTGGCATTCCCAGCAGGTGAAGATGGGCAGCAGGTGGCTCAGGTGTACCAGCATGAGGAGCCATGCTGTGGCACCATGAGAACAAATTACCCTGTCAATCACAGAGCATCAGTTCACCCACGGGTATAGACTCCGTTCTTCCCCAAACTGGGAAGTGCGTGTAGGTTTTCCAGTGCTCACATAGCACATTGCTGCATGTCCACCAACTCCCTTCCTGAGCTTCCCACACAGGCTGGCTGGGTGGGAAAACAGTGAGTGACACAGCTTACCACTGCATGTGATGAAGCAAGAACTTGAGGGAGGATGGTGAGGAGGGAGGGATAAGTAGGTGACAGTCTAATTAAGGAAGGAATGATAACACCTCACTCCAACAGCCAGGCTGCAGGCATTTCCTGACTTCGGATCCTGCCAGCTTTGCCACCTCTGAGCTTTCCTTCACGTGGCTTTTAGACACTGGCCACAGCCCGACCGGGCTCATGGAGAGATGTACAAGCCCACTATCCTTCTTGGGTACACGTGGGAAGGTCAGAGCAGAGGCTTTAGGTTATCTTTTGGCTTGCCACTCGTTGTTGGGTGTTTAAGCACAGGTGTCTGCTGCTGTTGACACTGAGTGATAAGTGGAGACATTTTTTCCATTGGAAAGAATCTCAAGAATTTCCTTGTTCTCCTTTGATTCTTTTTTTTTTTTTTTTTCCCTTCTGCACCCTGGTAAGGGGACTGTTACTGGGGGCAGGGGGGGCCAGAGGTTGGCTGGCACAAGGCAGAGGTGGGTTGGCACTTATTTAAAAATTAGAACCCCCCTCCACTTCCTTCTCCAAGTGCAGCCACTCTGGCCCCAAGTTTAAAATTCTTGTCTGAATTAAGTATTCCTCCTTTCTGCACCCTCAACTGCCTCTAATAGCTGGTCCTTAACGCTTTAGTCTCTGATTTGTAAAATGGTTCCCCAAAACAGCAGTCAGCAGCCACCTCTGGGGACTAATTATCCCTCCAGAAGCAGGAAAAGCTGTGGTTCCTTCAGTGTGGTCTGTGATGCTGAGGCTGAATTTGCACCTTTTGATCCAGACCCACAGTTTATCCCCCTCCCTGACGCCTTCAAAAAGAAGAGTAAACACTCAGAGCTCAGGCTAGCAGCTGGGAGAAAAGTGTTTGGATGTAAAATATAGAAACAGTGCCTTTCCAAAAGAGAAAAAGTAGACATGAGCTGCGAGAAGGCCCCCGTTCCCCCCTCCCCTTGTCCATCTCTTGCCACTGACCTGCCACCATGAAACACCCCAGGCTGCCATTACCAGAAAGCTCCTATTATATTTGTCACGCTTAACTGTGTCTCAGCTCTGTGTTTCTGGTCATTACTTATGTCATTCAGGCTGGTTAGGATTTTTCCCTGAAAGACACTGAGCCTGGTGCACCCTGGGGAGCAGGAGGAAGAGTCAATGACCCCACACACTTGTGCTCGCACACTCCCAGCATTGTGTACTACAGGGAAAACCTTGTCCCACAGGGGATGAACATCCACACACACACACGTGCAGACACGTGTGTGCAAACACAGGAGGCTGAGATACTCCAACATGCACAGGCATGTCCCAGCCCATGCAATTGCTGCCCAACAATGCTGCCCTGCCACTGCCTTTTGCTCTTCTAGGACTTTGTTGGAAAGAAGACAAGTCACCTCCAGCCTTCTTGCTGGTACACTTGCCAGAGGGCATCTCTCCCTCCTGGGATAACAGTGACACTAATAAGCAGGCACCATCCTCAGTATAGGATGGAAAATATAAATGAGCTAAAAAAAAAGCCCTGGTGCAGTGGAAAGCCACGTCTAGGGGGACTAAACCAACAAACCTGGGACACCAGCTTATCTGAGGTGTTCAGTGGGGCTTGGCACACGTAACTAATTGCCTGTATCTTCAGCTTCCTGCAGCAGTTAGCTGGCTCTGGTCGTCAGCTGCCCCTTGTCCCAGGAGTGGGGAGGCACAGGGTCCCCACTGCTGTGTTTCCTGGGAACCAGCAGAAAGCCACTCCATCCAACAGTTGTTATTTTCATGGGAGGTTACATTATAGAAAAGACAGACCCTCACTGCACTGCAGCAGTGGTCTCCCTAGATATGTCTGCTCATGGACTGGTGGCAGTGAAGCAGGATGGCTTGAGGTCCTTGCTGCAGATGCTGCCATGTCTTCTGGAGAGGATACAAACCTGGGGCTCAAAACTTATAAATTGCCCTTTTTTCCCATATGAATACATCCCCTGACCCCCAGTCCACTCTGTGGGGCTGCACATCTATACCCTCAGGGAGCCCACGAGCTGCCCCACACATCCCTCCCATCTCAAGGTAGGGGAGCAATGGAAGATGAGAAGGAAAAGGCAAACAGGTTTATTTTGAACAAAAGGATAAAGAGGCCAAACCACAGATGAAACATTACCACTTCAAAGGGGAAAAAAATAGATAACAATGTTAGTCACCACCAGTAAACGACCTACAGCCTCCTCAGCCTGCGGGGGCTATGAGGAGCCTTCCATCCTCCTCACCATCCTCCTCCCCCTTCCTGTTCTCCGCCCCTGCTCTTGACTGTTTATGATAGGCTTATGACAAAACAACTTATTAAAAGAATTACGCAAGTGACTCCTAACCCTTTCCATGCTGGATTTTTCCAAAGCCTTTACTTATTGGGTAATTGCGCTGGAGACACCAACTACCTGTCACAGGCCCTGTTGTGTGGTTGGTTTTTTAATGAGGCCTTAGCTCCTTAATTGCTTGCATGCTTTGTTGGAAAAGCATAGTCACATGAGGGCAAAGGTAATCCAGGAAAAGTACTATCAGAGTGGCAAATTACGGGGGCTGGCACTGCCTTTGGAACTGAACTCTGCCCACAGCCTCGGGACCAGCATCCCAGGAGGTCACTCGGTGAAAGAGTGTCTTTCCACCTCACAGTGCAGATTGTTGTTGGCTCTCCAGCTCATGGTCCATGGGCCCTGCAAGAAACTTGTCTCAAAACATGGCTTTGTTGCCCTAGGATTACCCAGGAAGCCCATGTGGTGGCCAGGGACGGATGCATGAGCCTGTGCACAGGCGCCTTCAGCCTTCTGCAATGCCTTTGGGCACCTGAGGCACCTACCCAAGGCTAGCAGATAAGGTCCAGCCCTACCAGAGCAGCATCCTACTGCCAAGGTGGATGTACCCCTAGCCTGCCTCACCCAGATACACCAGGACACCAGACAGTCCACTGCCCCTCACCCAGGGCTCACCAGCAGCAGGGACCAGCCGTGCCCTGACCTGTGCAACCACCTCAGTTAGGACTGTGAAGTTTGGAAGTGGGTTGGTTTCCATGTGCCACCTAGGCTGGCAGCAAGGGGCTGGCACACACACACAGACACAGAATCAACCTGTCACCTGTGATAGAATAACTCCCAAGGAACCAAGTACCGTGGCAGGTTTTGAGCCAGGCACTGTGCAGACACAGGGTGAAAGGCACATGGTGTGTGAGCATGCGCTTGCACAAAGCAGCTGGGTGGGAAAGCCATGCTCCTGCATGTGCAAGAAAATCATTGCCTACCATTTCAGTATGCTGGGTTCAGACTTTGTTCCAAATTTCTATTAAAAAAAATGAAATCACATACAAAAATCCCTGAAAACAACAACAAAATCCAACACTCCAAAAACCTCAAAACAAAACCCCCCCAAACTAAGAGCACCCTCCCACCCCCAAAACAAACAAACAAAAAAATACCACCAAAAAATCCCCTCTAACTTCAGCCCACTGGGTCATCTCACCCAGCCTCAAATCCACTGGTAAACAACGTGTATAATGATAGACACGAGGCTGCTCCAAGCCTCTCCACACATTTGTAATATGTAACACAGCATATGAAAACTATATCTCTGTATAATTAAGAGTGCTCAGAGCAGTGACTCAGACATTCCACTGCACTTTCTTCTTGTCGTTAGTGTGTGAAATATAACTTTACTCATTTTTTCCAATGACTTTGGACTTTAAAAACAGTAATTAGCAAAGTCAGCTTGTTATCAGCTCCTGTCGGTTACTCCATCTCCTCCCAGTCCTCCACTGTGTTTTGGTCACAGGCAAAGCTTTGGCAGTCATTTCCTAAGACCTGCTTTTGTCCAGAGGCAGCCAAGTAAGGAAAACAGGTGCTAAACATGCAAGTCCATCCACACGTCTTCATGTTAAGCACTCGATCATGGAAGTAGCTCAAGACTGGGTCTTTACCTAGTAAACAACTGAGAAGACATGAAATAAAACTTGAGAGGCATTGTTTTCTCACTTCTTCTTTTAGTTACCTCTAGACAGACACTGACAGATGGAAAGTGAAAATACTGTCCTTGCTAAGGGTGGTTCTTCTACCATGTTTTTATGGTGGCTTTCATCTGTGCTGCTCACAGGGTGCCTTACTTCTCATACATCACCACATACTGCTAGGTGGGCAGCCAGATGAAGGGTGAATGCCAGTGTGCCACTTATCACCACTGATGGGTGTTCAGCCTATGAAATGTGCTGTGGAGCCTGCGCTTTGGGAGGGACAGGGCGAGATGCTGTTTCCTCTAGCATGCTAGTGGCCCCAGTATTTTCTTCCCTGGTGGGACAGACTGGTTGTGAGACCCCAGCAGAGAAAAAGCTGAAAGACCAACATCCCCTTGAAATCTGTGGGAAGACTCTCGTCCAGCCAATCTGCACAGGTGAGCCACTGTTGATCGTACCTGGACTGAAGTGTGGGAAAAGAAAAATGCTCAAGAGAAACACTTGAGTACACAACATTTTGATATGAAAAATCAGAGGGGAAATAACAACTTTTCCTGAATAACTGAGGTGATTCCTGGTGAGTAGATTGTGCTTGTCTGCCATGTGTCACAGTGAATCTCTGATGCATGAAGAACTACAGGGGTACCGTGCAAGACCCACCTATAGCCAGAGGTTTTCACTGTGGAAGCAAGGGAGCAAACAGGATCAAGCCCTACAAGGGGCTGCAGAGAGAAAACAAGGAGTCTTTAATCTTCTTTGTCTGTTTTCTGCAGCTCAGGTGGGATGAACCTCATCAAATTCAAGGGTTTGTTGCCCCTGCCACCTCTCCTTCCACCTCCATGGTCTTCATTGCAGTCTTGCTGTGTTTTCCTCATTCTTTCCATTCCCCACTGGGTTTTTTTCCACCTTGTTGTGTCACTTCATGTGACTGACGCCCTCCTGGTTTGGGGTTATTTTTGTGGTGATTAAGAACTGTGAATTTTGCAGCAAATTCAGTCCACTGGGCACACACAGAGTGACTGGCCGTGGATGTACAAATCTTTTTACACTACAGAAATGGGGACATTGATATGTGAAGGGGCAAACACAACAATGTGAAAGCACAAAAGAAACTAGAGGTGAGGTTCAGCTCATCTGGCTTCAGCTATTTGAAAAGTGGGCATGCAAAGTCATAGATTATCTAATTCCAAGCACCCTGGCAAGGGCAGGGGCACCTTCCACTAGACCAGTTACTCAAAGCTCCACCCAACCTGGCCCTACACACTTCCAGGGATGAAGCATTCACAACTTCTCTGAGCAACTGTGCCAGTGCTTCACCACTCTCACAGTAAAGAGTTTCTTCCTAATATCTGATCTAAAATTGCCCTCTTCCAGTTTGAATCTATTTTCCTTGTCCTGTCACTACATGTACTTTTGAATAGTCTCCTCCACCTTTCTTGTAGCTTTCCTTCAAGTACTGGAAGGCTTCAATTAGGTAACCTCAAAGCTGCCTCTTTTCCAGGCTGAACCTCCTCAATTCTCTTAGCCTTTCCTTACAGGAGAGGTGCTCCACCCCTCTAATCAATGACATGGTTATCTCCATCCTCTCACTAGCCAGAGGACCTTCAAGAAGTCATTCTTTCCAGGTAGGCTATTAAAATGATTCACCTTCTGGAAGTGTTGACTTCCTTCCATGGCATACAGGAGGAGACCTAACCACTATCTCAGACTAAACACACAAGTTTTAATTACAACAGAGGCAGCTCAGCATGACTAGCCCAGTGCCAGAGTGGGAGGTGGCATCATAGAGTCTGCAAATGGGATCTTTTTCCTGGCTCCCTGGGTGAAACTCAGCCAAATAAACCATCTCTTCTGACAGCAGTGGCTCTGGAGATTTTTTCTGATCAGATGTCCTCAAAACTGACTGGTGTTGCATCACACCCGGAATCTTCCTTGTAGATAAATGCCTCAGGTTTGTTGGAAGAGACAGATACATAAAGTTACCGGTGGCAGTCTCTATAAAGAACAAAACACTCCAGTTAAATAATATACTTCCTGCATTCTGTGGCCAGTCATATTTTACAGGGGTCAGAAATACTTACCAAGGTTTAGCTGCTCAGATCAAGTGAGGCAGAGGTAGGAGGAGGCCCTGGAGAAATGGCTTGGTCTGCTACCAAGGAAAAGTAGAAAGGATACTGGAAAGGAGCACAAAGACAGGATGTGGTCTGCAAAACCACACTGCAAGCAAGCACCTCTGGGCAGCTGAGAAAGACCCTGGAAAGGGCCACAACATCTCGGGTGTCCACCTGGGAGCACCAGTGGGGTGTACAGTAGCATGCAGCATGGCTCTCACCTGCCCCATACAAATGCCCACAGACTCTTCCCTCTACCATGCACAGGCACCCAACCACAGACCCAGCCAGGAATCTGCATCTGAGCACTGCAGACTCTGGCAAATCCCATTTCAACTCAGCTGAGCAACCCATGGATAGAGACAGGTCATGAGACTGCACACTACAAAGTCCCTTTGTCCTTGGGTGTAGGGGATAATACCCCAGCACAGATCAGCTGAGCCTGGTGGGGACTGAGGAGCCCCTGCAAAGCCTCCTCTTGGTCCCATTGTCAGACCAAGTTTAGGCACAAGCCCCTGTTCTAAAGTTCTCTCAGTCTTCCCCTCTTGTGAGGGTACCCCAAATCCCATCAGCTGAGGCATTACTGGATGAAACCCAGCAAATCAATGTCAGAATGTGCCAATTACTCAAACAAGCTGTGCAGAAGGTAAAGCAAGATGTGAGCACCAGAGCAGGGGAGGGCAGGGGGCTGAGGCCAACCCCCACATGCACAAACACACACACATAAACACGCACACACACATAAACTCACACACACACACAGAGCCCTCTCGGCGCGCTGGCGAGGATTGCCCCACCCGACGGAGCTCCCCCTGTGCAGCTTGCCACACCACCCCACTTCAGCCAGCACACCTCCGCCCTGCGGGACGCAGGGTTGTTGTCATCCGGCCACCAAAGAGGCGCTGTTTTAACCAGGGGAAATGTGCCCGCAGCTCTGCTTGCAGCGGGGGTCGGTGCTCACCCCGCCGGCAGCATCCACAGCGGACCTGACAGCCGCAGCGCTGGCAGCAAGCGCAGCGGAAAAGAGTTGTCAAACACCCCTCAGGAAGGCTTGTGCTTGACAAATATTTGTTGAGCTGATTATAACCTGCCTGGCTCTTACTTCTGAATGCACAGAACCCGTGGGGAGGAGTTCAAACCCCATGTAATGCAGCCACCTTTTTTAACTACTCTGGCGCAGCCGGAGAGAGCTGCAAAGCTGAGCCATCTCCTCACCACAGCCGAGCTGTTCCCAGCGTGGCGAACAGCAGGAGCAGGCTGTTATGTGGCAGTGGCCACTCTGCGGTTTTATTCTTGTGCTTTTCCTTGTACTGATCCTCATCTTCGGAGGCCAGAGCCAAAGGCACCAGCCAGTGCCACCCTGGAGGAGGTGAGGAGCTGCCTGATTGTAGCTGGATGAGGTGTTGGCTGCTGCTCCATCCCTGCCGCTTGCAGCAGAGCTGTAGGCTGCGTGCGTGTGGCTCCCAGCATGTATGGCAGGGTGTTGTGCTCACCAGCGAGAGGCCACGAACGCACCGGGGCCGGGGGATGTCTGGGAGAGAGGTGCTTAGTGGCAGGACACACTCTGGGACTGATGGAGAAGGAAATACCTGGGCTCCTGAACCGGCTGAAGGCTGAATAAAGAAGGAAGCACTGAAAATGAAAGCAAAGCTGATGTGACATTTTCATGCTTGGCTTCTGACATCCTCTCCCTCTCTGCACTTGACTTCCTTGCTTATTTTTATCAGATGAAGCTGATGGTCGCTGCTACGGTAACCCTGTGTGGTTACAGCTCTGTCAGGGAACAAGTGCTCAGTGCAGGTTTCCTTTGTGGCTTTCCTCCCTGCTCAGTCTTTCCACCCCTCAGGGCTCTCAAAATAGTGTGTTATGCCTTTGTTATGCCTCAGCTGCCTGCTGTGATGGGCAGGGGTTCACCCCTTCAGGCTCTCTTCCCTGAGCCCACCAGCCACCTCTTCTGTCTTCCACCTCGTCCTATCGTTGTTGCCTTTGATGGGCAATATACAGGTCTCTGACCACAAGCATGGGGCTGGAGCTTTTTGTTTTAACATAGAAAAAGCACAGGACAACTCTCTTGGAGTTGATAACATGGTTTGGGGGAAAAAAGCTCATCACTGACAGGAAAAAGTCTGATTTGAAACAACAACAAAAATTACTTCTTTTGCCTTGAGCCCACTCCTTCCCCTTTTAGTCATTATAGGGAAGGTGGGACCAGAGGATAAAGGCTGGTGCTCTCTCCTACAATGTAGAAACCAGTTCATCTCCCAGGGCTCCCCACTAGCCCCTGGAAGTGATGACCCCATCTTCCAGGATAATACCAGAGCCTCATCAGTAGATTTATTTGTGCTCCAGCCCCACCAAAGGTGGTGGTGCTTCACTAGCAAGGGTTATGGCTTCTTGTGCATGAAGACATTTTCAGGCTCTGAAACTCTTCCCCAGCCGGTCTGTTTCCAGTTCTGGTACCCAAACTGCCCAATCCTGCTATTCCAGGCTTTCAGCTCATGCTCTGGTCATCAGCACAGCATGACAAAGCCAAGCCCCACTCGCCCCTTCCTTCAGGTGAACTTCCACTGACCAAATTTTGGGAGCTGATGAGGGCAATGGGCGCCCCAGCATTATGTCCTGGCTGCATGTCCAGCCCTTCAGCCATGAAGCTATGGAGCCACAAAGGACCTCTGGCAGAGCAGGTCCCTGCTATCACACCTTACAACCCCATCCCATCTTCCTCCCCTTCAAGCCCTAGGCCACAGTGGCACCCACTTGCCCCCAACTACTCTTTAATTCAGCTTTTCACCAGGGGACCCTGAGATACACAGCAATAGCCTTGCAGCAGGACAGGTGGACATCCTGGAAGCAGAGAGGCATCAACACAGATGCCAACTGTGGGGGCACTGGGTGGGTGCATAATTAAACACTGCTGTGCTTCTCCCGGGTCCAAACCTAAGTGAAAAGGCATCCCTTGAACTATGAAATGCCCAGAGCTTTTCTTCTCAAGCAAGGATTTAGGGATAGTAATTCCTCTTGTTTACAGAGATGCTTAGTGCCCAGGATTGGTTTTTGAGAGCCCAGAGCATGTGCACTACAGGATGGTTCTCCCTGCATCCCTTGTTTTGTTCCATGTGACTAGATTTGAGGGATTTTGTTTTAGTTTTGATTGTGCTTCAAGGTCTCTCAAAGCAGATCAACATCACAGGGATGAAACTCTGTGTCCTCAGCTGCTGGGAACTTCCTACAGGGACTAAAATTGGAAGGAGACAGCTCACCTGGAAGACAGTTCAGCTTCTGTTGCTTGCAATGATAAAGAGTGTGCTTACACCAGAGCAGGACTTTGATCTGCACCAAGGAGACCTGTATCTTAGGGGTGGTTGCTCCCCACATGGAGTGCTGATGATGAATTATCTTTGCACGCCCACAGAGTAAAAGTTTTTCATCTGCACACAAACATTGGCAAAATCAGATGCCAACAGTTCATCTGCACAGTATGTTTCAAGTGACTGTGTGCTTTGACAAAGCTAAAGAGAAGTGGATACACAGTGAACATTACAAATGAAGTATTTGGGAGGGGGAATACAGGCTGAACTAAGCAGGGCAGCAGTGCACAGCTTGCTGTGTTATGTTTCAACTACAGGGCAAGTGCCTCAATTTTAAACAAGAGCCAGAAGAATCATTGCTCTATGTGCAAAGAGAGGTCCTTATGCCACCCATCAACTTTGGGGATGATTCAGGTTCATTTATTCAGCAGGAAACCCATTTTCATTTGATGATGCAAGTAGACCACAGCTGGAGCCAAGGAGCAGGAAAGAGCCCCCTTCCCACCAGCACTGCTCCAGGCTGATACAAGGCATACCCCCAGGCAGAGCAAGCCCCACTGAGAGGCCAGCCCTTCTGGTCTGGCCCCAAAATAGCATGATGCATGAGGAAACAAAGTGAGTGGCTTCTTTGTGATGCAAGCCTGAAAAACCTGTTTGTGCGAACCACATGGAAGAAGCAGACAAGTTCAATACATCTGCAGTTTCCCTAACCAGTGCTGTATTTTAAACTGCAATGTTCTGGCACAAGAGTGAACATCTTCACTGATTTCAGGTCAGGACTTCATCTTAGAGATGCTGCAGCACCTTCTACAAAGCAAGCAACTGCCCAATGAGAAGAAGACAAGGCACCTTAGCGACAGGTTGACTGAAGAAAAGGAAAGGCAAGCTTCAATATTGCATTTGTTTCCATGGCATAAATCATCCATAAGGGTTGAGCCTAATACAATTCATCTTTGAACTGTGGTGCTCACATTGATTATGCCCTCAGTTGAAGCATTAAATCTAATGGTCATTAGTATTTAAACCAGACTCACGTAAACAACACACTAGCCTCAGCTGAGCTTGTTTGCACAGGTAAGATTGGAGTGTTACCTGCCAAACCACAGGAACTTCTATCCATGTATCTTAAATATATGGATATTCCAGGGTAGTTGTTTCTTATCACCCGGTTTTAGTGGAAAATTTAATCCCATAAAGTACACAATTTGAATGTCTGAATCCTAGTGTGGTCAGATTTCTATACCCAGAGCACTGCCTTGGTACCAAAGGAGTTCAGAACCACACCCAGAAACACCATTTCGTCCAGCAGCACCACAGACTGCAGCACACAGCCATGGGTGTGTGACAACTCAGGAAGAGTTGACCTCTAGACCTGCAATGGCCAAAGCAGGCAGCACCAGGCAGCTCAGCTGAGACCCTAACATCACTCAGCAAGGCAAGGCTTGTCTTCAAGCTTGTTGCTCAGGGCAGGGTAAGAGCATGCACAGGGAACATGACTAACACCAGCTGTGAATAGTTTCCACTCTCCATTACTGCATGCTCTGTAGGGTTAGGTAAGGGGGTAGATGTAGAGTATAGATATAAATATAGATTCTTTTCAGGTCCAAATAAGCTGGAACAGTTTGCTAAAGCAATGAGCAGTCATAGGAAGATGGTAGGCAAAGATGCTGTCCCTCACTCCAAGTTGATTTAGGTTTACAATGCCATAGGGCCTGATCTGAGGCCAGTCGCATGCATGAAACCAGCATCTTCAGGCTCACAGCCTCAATTGATAGACATGAGTCTCTTCATATATTGGCATTAGCCTTGCAAGTCAGCACACCTAAGGTCTGAAAACAAGGACTGGTAATTATTTGGAAAGCTGACCATCCCAACCCACTTTGGCAGTCAAAACAGAGCCAGTATGTTTGGAAAGCATTTTCAAACTTTATTTACAACTGTCACAGTGACAAAAATGTAGTTTGAAAAAAATGCTAGCTTCTCCCTGAGGCTCAAAAAAGAATTACAGAAATATAGAATGTATATCATACAACAGGAGGAGTTTTACTGGAGTGCTTTGTTCTTTAGATACGTTCAACAACAAATAGAAATATACACAATACTTCCAAAAAAAGGATGCAGACAGAAATATGCAAGTCTTTAGGGCAGACAGCAGGTCTGAAGTCCAAGGATTGCCATCTCACTGCTGCCCACATAGTAATATCTTTGATATACAGCTTTGACTTGGTGGTACAGATGGTAGAGACCAATAGAGAGTAACACTTAGAAATAAGACAACTGGCTGGTATGCAGGTGTACAAGCTCATTCCAGTAAGACAGCAAGACTAGAACAAGTGTTACAGATACAACAGCTGAATCCATCACTAGAGAAAATGGTATCACCACATCATGACCATTCAGTGATCAGCCATCCACCAGGATGGGCAGGGAGCATGTGTAACTGGGTCTGCGTGGCTGCACTGGAGACCAGCCACAGTGTAGGAACACTGAATTTCTCCTGCTTTGTGCTAACTCACCTCCAAACTCCTATCTGTCCAAAACAGTTACACAGAGCTGATAAATTATTGCCATTATGTTTAAACACAAGCAAGACAAGACTAAAACAATCCTGCCAAAATGTTAAAAGCAGTTCCCGAACCCCACCAGCGTTTATCTACTCATGAGGTATTAAAAATACAAATACACACATGTCCAAATAGATTTTAAAAATGGAACCAGTTATAAGCAAAGGGGGGTGGCATTGGGATTATTATGGAAGTTTGGTTAAGGCCTTGACATTTTTTTTTTTCTCTTCCATGACCCCAGATTTGGTTTAGGTGGTAACTGTTCTCATCCTATCCCAAGACCACTGGCTCCTGAGCTGGTCCCCAAAGCTGCAAGATCATCCCTTTCCAGGGAAGCAGCAGGTTACCTTGTCTGGCAGCAGACTGGCATTCTCCTCAGATGGAGACAATGACTTCTCAAGGCAGGATACAGTCAAGAGGACACAACCACAGACTTCACAAGCCAGTCTGCTCTTCATTAAACAATGATGAATGTTTCACCCTTACTAAGAAGGATCTTGTCTCAGGACACTCAGACTAATCCTCTCCCAACAGACCCCTCCTACAAATCCCGCTGGTGATCCACACTAGATCTGGTGTTTCATCTCGGGGTGATCTCCAGGGTCTGGCAGCCCTCCCCACAACACAGCCTGCCACGAGCCTGGTCCTGCACTGAAGAGGCCCTGCAGTGCAAAGAGACCCACTCCCCAGCCCCACCCCCACCCTCTCAAGCCCCACTGACCAACCAGTTAGGAGAACACAAAACCCTTACAATCTCAAGGACACCAAGGTAAGGAGACATAAAGCTCCCTCTCTGGCCTTTGGGTGCCATACGAGATGAGATCAACCACAGCAGCCTCAGCAAATAGGAGAGAAAAATATGAGGTGGTCAAACCTACATGAGCTCTTGCTGCAGACAGAAGCACCTTTAGCATCACCTCATGCTAACCACCTGCAAGATAAACTAGGGCATTGCAGTAGAGATGACAAGCAGCAGCCTAACATTATCCTGCAAATACAGCTGTTCAGCATTTAAGAGTCTAAAGGCAAAGGGGGGGAGAAAATAGCTCTGGGAAAAGTGGCTGGAAAACAGGCTAAACAGCAAGAGCAAGAAACCAAACTACTCCTATGGATGCTCACCTTACCCTAGGAGATGCTGAACTGGGGAGAGCTACAGGCCCCTTGTTACTAGAGCATTTAGCCATGCTTCGCTGTGGACACCCTTCCACCCCCCAACACACAAAATGGAAGCTGTAAGAAAGGCAAATCTGAGATATTACGGCTCTGTTCTCATGCTTGTAGCCAGAGGCAGCTCCCAGCCAAACGCTGCCACCTCCAACTTTCCTCCCCCTCCCCGAGCTCCCCCCTCCAGCAGTCCTCGCGTGGTCACCCTCTGCCATGTGCTTGGAATTTCACTGCTGCCTCCGCCTCGGAAAAATACAGATAATGATCTTGAGAACAGCAAACATTTCTCTGCATTACTTCCTTCCTTCCTCAGGAGGTCTGGTGACACCGAGAGCTTCAGTTCTCAATACAGAGAATACAAAAAAACTAAGATCTCGCAGGTGCAAAATTGAACTTGTCTTTTTAAAAAGACTTTCAAAAAAAGTGTGGCTCTTCCTTCAGAAGGGTGCAGTCCCTTGCCTTTCCTCAGATGCCATTTATTGCTCCTTGTTGTCCTTCTTTGCATCTTCACAGTTTTCTTCCTCCTCTTCCTCGTCCTCCTCCTGCACGAGGAACTCTTCGGGCGGCCATCTCAGCTCACCACTCTCCACATCGCCCTCCGTCGGCTCCACCACGATCGAGGGCAGACGGTCCTTCAGCTTACAGTAACGATCGAAGTCGGAGGGGTCAGGGAAGATCTGAAAGAGCCAAAGAACACTCTGTGAGAGGGGCTGCATTCAAACAGCCTCAGCCAAAACCCAACTCAAGACACTCAGGTCTTCAGGGGCAAGCTAGTCTGGACACAGAGTCAACCACTGAGTAATGGGAATACTCTTGAACTTGTAAATAACCTTTTCAAGTCTCCAAGTAATGGAAATAAGCACTGCCCAAGAGGCTTCCAAAGCATCCATTTGCTTGGATAGTGCTTAGCAAATAGGTATCTGCCCTTTTGGATATTTATCCAAATGCTCCACTCCCCCACCCCTGCTTTTGCATTAATGCTCTTGAGTTTGCACACTGAGTTATCTTGATTAGAGAATCTGAGATCTCATTTCCTGCTGCTGGTCAAGCTGCACATGAGAACAAGCTCATTCTTCAAGTTCTACTGCTGGAAGGGAGGAGAACATGGCAACCCAGGGCTAGAGTGGTCCAAGGACCTGTGCCTGGTATCGCCCCAGGGCCACAGTGCCAGCCTGAAACAGAAGCTCAGCTGCGTTTTAGAGATAATTTGGCAGTATTCTGCACATCACAGTTACCAGACATCAGCAGTGAAACTCAGCAGGACACTCATTTTCTGGAAGGGCTGCGTACTGGACCATATTTCTTTCAGAAAGAGGTATCTGTGGCATAGCCAGCAGTTTATGTACTGTATTTCTCATGCAAGGAATATGAGGACTCCCTTAACCTCCAGCTCCTCAAGTTGCAGAGACCATTACTATATCCACTCCCTCCCATCCATAGCTTGCCACATGGATGCACAAAATCATCCACTGCAGCAGCACCAGGACCTATACTTGCTGGGATGCACACTTTGATCCTACTTGGAACCAAGGCAAAACATAGGTATTGGAAAAACTGCAGGTGCAGTGTTAGCAGAAGCTTTGCATGACTAGATTTCAATGTGAACAGAAAAGGTTATGGTACTTATGGGTGACTTACTAGGGGAACAGCTTCAAACCCCAGTTCTTCCAGAAGGGAAGTGCTGGGACACAAAAGTCACTTACCACATCAAAACTCCTCATAGATAAACAGAAGATTATACAATTACCACCTGTTATTCCAAACAGTTTTATCAGAGTGCCCATTTCACATTACAGCTGCATTTTAACACCCCAAAGATGATAATGGCAAAATGCATTTTCCCCTTGAGGCTGTAGATGAGGTGGGAAGTCAGGTGGCTGGACTTTTCTTTGAACACCATCTGCATTCAAGTGAGTTGCAAGAGCATCTCTGCAGGGAGCAGCACTGCCAGCCTCAGCTTGAGAGCAAGACCTGCTTTGATTTTTGTGGTTCCAGCTACAAAAGCAGGTTCCCTGTCCAGGAGCCCTGAGCATTAACCATGAAGTGTCACTCTCCTTGTGCCAGTCACATGGGCACCCACCTCCTTGGGAAGGCCTGGCCACAGAAAGTGAAACAACATCCTATCAACTCATTCCTCAGCCTAACAGCTATAAACTACACCATTACCTCCTTGTCAATATTCCATCCTCTCCTATTCAGCCTCATTTCTCCCTCGCATCCAAAGCTTTGTGGCAACCAGACTGCCAACCTGAGACAGCCACTGGGCTGCTACTTAATACAAAGTCAGGAAAGGCAACAGAAGGCACTGCACAAATGATAGGCTCTTTGCACACCTTCACTGGATGTGCACACCACACAGTTGCACTAGTGGTGCAAGAGCCCAGCTCCCACTACAGCACCCAGCATCCACATGCTTTTCAGGTGCACAAGAGCACAGGAGGTCTTCAAACGTGGCCGCATCAACCTGGGCATTGCAGTATGAGCTACTTGCTGTATTAGTCACTCCTGGCACGAGTGAGACCATAACTGTTTCTTGGAGTTTTGTGGCTTCTGCTCGGCCAAACAAAAGCAGTTTCAGGCACATGGTGTGTTACTGGAAGCACACTCAGTGGCCCTTAAGCATCAACTTGTTACCTAAACTCAGGATAGGAAAAAAGTACCCTTGACATTACACAGTTTAGAGGGTTGCAATGGAAAAAAAAAGTGTGGTTCAGGAGGTTACATAAGCTGATAATATCATTAAAATAGCCTCCTATGCAAGAAAAATAGCACTATAATAATTAAACCAATCTTTGGCTGCTATTATTTTAAGCACATTAGGTCAAATTGGAGCAATTTCTTGGAAAATAGCCTGCCAGATTTTTTTTTCCAGAAACTAAGTAGCAGTCATTTCCTTACAAACAAATACCCGCAAAATGTAGTGTGCAGCTTTTTTAATAAAAAAACTCCTAGCACAATCTTATCTCAAACAGCTGCAGGACAGGCCGAACCCAAGAAGGTCAGGATTTTTTCCACTAAGTCATGCTTTTTAATCGTTGAGGCAGCACGAAGGGAGATGTTGCAACTGCCCTTTGAAGGGGCGTGGACAGTCAATGGAAAAAGTACAGAAAGGCAGATTTCCTCCAGTGTGACAGCCAGGGCCACAGCAGGCCAAGCACAGGAACCCAAGGAAAAAGGGCTGCAGATTAAGACTGATTGTACATCTGGGGAAGGCAGGTGGAAAAGTTACCCTGACCATCTCCCCCCATTCATTCTTTATAAAAAAATAGAAGCAAGCACCAGCTCTCTCCTGTCTCCTGCTTCAGTAGTGTCATGCTACATTTGCTGGCGCCCCACACCTAACCTGGTTCCACTCCAGATTCAGACAGTGGGAAGAAAAAGACCCCCAAATTTGCAGTAAGGTCCGTGCTGGGCATGCAGCAGCTCAGTGCTGACCTAGGAGCTCTGCACCCTCTGGCACAGCAGCCAGGGCAGCAAGACCTGTCTACAAGCCTTTCTAGTCACAGTACCCAGCTCAGGTGTGTGGGAGGGAGACTGCACTTCCCCACCACCTAAAGAGCAAAACAGACATGGGTCGGCTTCTCTCATTCATCACAGGGTGCCACCTTGCACAGAGATGAGGCAAAAGCCTTCCCTTGGCTGACCTGGTCACTGGATGGGGGTTAAGTGATGACCACCAACTGGTTGCAATGGTTGCCTAAAAGCAAATTTAGCAGTAATTTAAAGGTATCTTTCTTCCCTTCACGTGCATGATGCAGCATGAGGGGCTGCAACTGCTTCTGCAGAGCCTCCCAGGCCCATGGAGAGACTCATGCAACACCCCTAGGGCCCACAGAGGACAAGTATGTTGCTTCTTATACTATTCAATTCAGCTTCTTGCCAACAGCAAGACTAGCTTTTACAGGCCCCTCCAGATTATGATTGGGGAACTCCTCTCCTCATGAACAGATCCAGATCACATACAAATTGACCAAACTTTTGCCTTGTAGCTAAAAAGGGCAGGAAAAAGCAGAACTTGAAACAAAACTTGATATGATTTTAGAAGATCATGTTTGTCTCTGTTTCAGATGATCTTGCTGTACTATCCTTGAATGAAGTCTTGGCAACAAGAACGGAAAGTTTTCATTGGCCTGGGGAGGCTCATGCCCTCTCTCAGCATTCACAGGCATGGACAAACACCAAAAGCAGGAGAGATGTCAGACAATTAAAGAGGATTAGCTCAGCACTACCACAATCTAAGCAACACTTGTAAATTCAAAACAACTTCCACATGTGTACTCCGTACCAACACTCATAGTTAAAATGCTTGTCTCCCCCTCCCATGGGGCTGAAAACTATTTAAATTGTATTACAGGGAGACTAAGGCAATGAGGTCTTTCCAAATTAAGTTACTGCTTTGGGGGAAAGCTTTGCTTCATTGTGGTACAACTATACAAGACTGAAAAGTGTGCACTGGGGGACATACCAATTCAGGAACAGAATGCACCCCTGACGTAGACAGCAGTCATCCTCTCAGTAGCACAAAGCTAAATTCTGTGCCTCTTCAGCAGTATCAAGCCATTATTCCAAGTCAGCATTTAAGTTTTCAAAAACTCTACTGCCACTAAGAAGCATGGCAAGCTCATTTCAGGAAATATTTAAGTCATGTCTCAGTGTTGTCTTTGGAGGACTTTCTCAGCTACAAATACATACATTTACTCACACAGCAGTCATGGCTCAAAACCAAGCTCTATCAAGTGTTCACACAGCAGCCCAGGACTTAGGTTGATGAACTATGACAACTCCCTAGCGACAGACATACTGCCCTGTCTTGGGGCACAGTGTCAGGAAAACTTCATACATCTAATCATTTTCCACCAGAGTAACAAGGCATCAAATTAGGGAAGAAAAAACACACACTGAAGCATTTCAATTAGCTGCTGTCATCCGGTTGGATTTCAGTGGAACAGTTTCCTGCACAGCATAACTGCAAACGTGGTTAGTTTTGGATCCATTTATCCTGCTTGTCTTCATTTAAGGTCCCAGACCCTGGAATAAGCATTGACTCAGCCTACCAATCTTGTCTAGTAACCATGCTTGCTGTCACCACCTTTTTGCAGCTCAGTCTCAAGACCTTCCACAGCAGCAAGCACAAGCTCTAAAAGCAGGACTTCCCCTGCACAAATCAAGGCTGCACAGACATGAAGCACCTGACAAGACAACAAGGCAATTACAGAGGAATCTCAATTTCCATCAAGACATCAGCCCTTGGGTCAACAACACATTGGCCCCCTAGTTTAATAGAGCCAACACAGCTCCACTTAAACACAGCGCCCCTCAGCACTGACCTGTGCTGGTGAAGAGGGGTTTCACTCACCAAAACTTACTTCCTTGACACCAAGCTTTTGCCATAGACCCCGGATGGAGTGTTAAGCCTATTTACCCAGATTCAGGCACTCTGACGTGATTCACAGCTGGCTGTGGCTGTGATTAACCCAGACAGATCCCAGCATGATGCGATCATGACTTAAAGAGCTCAAGCTCCCCATGACAACCAAACCTCAGCTGATGGCATGAGGAAAGCTCAGCCTCCACAGGCCAGTCTCCTAAAAGGGCGAGCCTAAGGTCCTGCAGGACCAGCAAGTCAGCCAGACAGCCAGTCTGCAGTGAAGTAGAACACTCAAATCAACTGAGGCCCCTAGCGTTTGTTCAAAACACACACTTTGGACATTAATGTGTTTTCAGTTGTGCTCAGACCCCAGTCCACTTCCAAGAAGGAAGGCAGGATTCAGGTCAAGGCACTGTTTTGACAACAGCTCCCCGAAATGATTAATTCAGCCTTGGTTTCAGTGGCATTTTCGTGCTGCTGCAAGACAGCAGCAGAGGACAAGCTGGCAGAGTGCTGATGAGGCTCTTCAAAGAATGAGTATTTCTAGGGGCTGGGAAACAGCAAATGGTACATTAGCTCCGAGTGGCAGCAAAAAAGGTCTGGCTCACTAGAGACTGCCAGGCAAGAAGTGGATGAAGCCCTCCATGGGCACATCTGTTTGTAGCAGGAGCATCTTGAGCCATCAGCTGCATTTCAGCGAGTTTTTTGTTTAGTAAGTCCCTTGGGAATTATGGGACATCTATTAAAGATCCAGAAATAGCTCCTCACTGCAGGCACAAGACCCAGCATGACATCATTTCTTCAGTCACATCTTCTGTTTTGTCTATGTTGCCCTGTTCTGAGACTCATGCCCCAAATTCACCATTCAGTTCTGCTGAGGCCCTTGAAATTTGTTGGCTGAACCTTCTTCAGGGGTCTCAGAGACCAGTTTTCTGTCACAAATAGAGTAATAAAAACTGTCTTACATAGAAAGATTTTGAAATCAGCACATTAACTTACAAGCATTTAATGTATTAACTGGAGAAAAGGCATTCCTATGCTGAGAAGGCATGTTTTGCAAGTGAAACTCTACAAGTTACTTAAGCCTATGCAGGCAACTCAGTTAACACTGGTATTAGTTCTGCAGTCTGCGTTTTCACACCATTGCTTAAAGAGCAGTAATGGCCAGCCCAGCAAAGGCCAGGAAGCTTCACCAGCAAGGGGAGTGCAGACCTTCAGCTGATGTCTAGGACAGACAGTCCAGAGTCTGAGCAGAGGCATGAGGGTAGAGGGAACAGAAGGAAAAAGTCAACAAGTTCCCTTCATAACCAGCAAGAGAGAGAGGAGCCCTGAAGTTCAGTGAACTCCACAAGACAGAGGAATCAGATTGCTGAAGTTTATACTCAGGGTATGAGCTTGCTTCCTCAGTTTACTTCCAAGTAAAGGCAAAAATACTTTGAAATAGTACTTACTGGGACAAGTCTGCCTGCAGCAGATACTGATGTGCTTTACAGTTCCAGCAAAGCTGCTGTACCACCTCCTTTGGTCCAGACTGTTCATGTCTGCCTATGGCAGAAGCAGGCCTCAGTCTCACATCACCCTACAGACCCACTCCCAGACAGCCTCTGCTCTACTCAGCCTAAAGGGGGGCATTTTGAACCTCAGTTCGAGGTAATCTCTGTAGTAAAATAAATACAAGTTCCACTAAAGGAACAAGAGAAACTTCTGAAGGTAAAACTTTGCCTCTCCTTGTTCTGACTACGTTTTTTTTTCCACCTCTCATAGCCAGCCAAGGGCTGTTACACTGACATCGTGAGCGCCTGACTCTGCAGATGAGGGGAGGAAGATGCTGCAGCTTAGAACAAGCAGCCTCAGTGTAGGAGCAGTCATGCTCCATTAGCCCTGTCTGGTTTTAAGTTATTGCTCTACAGCCCTCAGACTAGCATACAATTTTCCATGTATCAAACACTCTCCATCAGCAAGATGAGGCACAAAGTGGCACAGTCTGAGGCAGAACAAAGAGTTCATGGTGCTGTTTGCAGCAGATTTGCCCTTGCTGTTCTCCATTGAGTTTTCATCTCTTTAAGGATGCTTTCAACTTACCTGGACTTACACAGTGACATTCCCAGCCTAGCAGTCAGAGAAGGAAGGCTCTCCAATCCTCTTTACACTAACCTGATTTAGAGGCAGACCTCATACACAGCCCACACACTGCTAGTGCTGTAAGGATCTACCATTTCTACACCTCAACTCTTGCTGCCATCAGTTTGTTTCACATCAAGGTGAAGCTCCCAGCTCTTGCAGGCATTTGATAAAAGTCATCTGTGACTAGACCACTAAAGAGAAGAGATCTAGGATGCAAAAACACTGCATAGATACAGGTTGTTAGCATGTATGACTCACACACCTAGTTCAGATGATCTGCTCAAAACCAAACAGGCCTGTTCCCCAGTTGGCCCAGGCAGACTTATCAAGGTCATTAGCATTTGGGGAAAAACCTTGCTGAAGCAATCATGAGAAGAAGCAGGGCACCTAGATCCTGCCTCTCACTGGGAATTTGGATAGGTAAATAAGAGGCCTTTGACATGACTGGGTTAAGCCTCTTCAAAAGGTGACCCATAAAGATGACCTAACATCCCATGGAGGTTAGTTTGATTGCTTCAGGTTTAACAACTGCACTCATTCCTGTGCATTCCTGCTGTAAAAAGAGGCAAGAGGCATCATGCTTCCCACTAACTCAAGCACTGAAGCACAGCACAGCCATAAACCAAAACATCTTGCACTATCCAGGGCCAGAATTCTGACTAAAAAAAAAGCAATGCATCCCCTTTTACTCCACATAGCTTTGGCTTCTGCTGGCGGCCTCAGACATGGCCCAGAGTTCAGCTGATTTCATGCTTCAGTGCATTGCTGCTGCCTTGTAGCTCATTTTTCAGACAAATATGCAAACATAGAGCAGCACACCTCATTTGGATGCACACTTAGAGCAACTGCCCCTGTGCAGGTTGTGTAACATCTGCAGAGGACGAACCCTGCATCTGGATCTGCCAGTAAGAGTCACCGAATGCACAGACCAGATTCAAGTCATCTGCAAGCATTCAGCATGTGTTAGAGCTCATCAACAAGTCTCCTGGAAGTGTAGGAAACCACAGAACTAGTAGGCTAAGACACATGACTTAGATGTGACTTGATTAACTACAAGGTAGGATAGGAAAGGGATATTAAAACTAAAGGATTGAGGTTCAAGTTAAAGACTCTCTCTTCATCCCAGCCACTGATCTAGAGCTAACTACATTGTTCAGAACTCTTAAAATTAATGCAGGTCATGCCTTCAGGTATAGATATCTCCAGCGACATTTCAAGGCTCATTAAGGCTGCCTCTGGCCTCACTGTATCTTACTGTTAACCCTCTCAAATGGGCACATCAGTCAGGAAAACCAAGAAGCAGATCAGAAAGATGTAGATGCCATATAAACAGCATCCTCCTGCTCTCAGAGTATGAATTGTATGCTGTGTTACAAAGATCTCAAGAGGCCCCTTAGCCTGGTGAGTAGTGCGAATCTTTCTTTAACCAATCTCCCCATTTCCCACTGAGACCCAGGAATGCTGAATGAGTGGGGGCTCAATCACTTCAAAAACACGACCAAGTCCTCTGCCAACCCACTCTGCTACAGAGTGATATTTTAGACAACTGTCTCCTGCCAAGCAAACATTCCAGTCTGTTGACTAGCTCTCACTACAGCAAGACCTGGTATTAGGTCAGGGAATAGAAAGGTACATTAGACTAAATTTACAGTCCAGCCCAGGCAATTCCAAAGGGATTAATGCCTCGGCAGCCAGCAAAGCACCTACCTGATACGACAGCCCATCCTTGCGGGGGCTTAGCCCGATCTCATCCATAGCTGGGGTGTTCATCATCACTTCAGTCATTTCAGCAGATCTCAGATAATCAGAGCTAGAAACAAAAGACAGCATTCCAGTAATCGGAGGGGCTTTGGAAGGACCGAACAAGATTCGAGCGGCACCGAGAGAGCCAAGTGAGCAGCAGAGGCTGTAGGCAGTCTATTTCTGGTCCCTTCCTTCCTGCCCCCCTTTGGAAGGCAGCGGAAAAAGCTCAGTACATCGTAAGGCAGAGCTACACGCAGTGCCCTGGGAGCACCTCCTGCCTCTCCCCGCAGCAGCGCAGCTCCAGCGCACCCGGGGAGGCTCCGGCGGCGGCGCTTCGCTTTTAACTCCGGCTCTGCCCCCGAGGGGGGGAAAAGTAAAAAACCACACTGAAGAACAAGCGCGGGGATGGGGGTGGGGGTGTGTGTTGGTTCTTTCTTTAATTGTCCGAGCTGTTGTGTTTCAGCTCCCGCTGACTTATTTCGCGACCTCGGGGACTTTCCCCCCAGCGGACCGACAGCGCCAGCTCCAGCGCGGTTTGCACCGCCCCAGTGGCGTTCCCAGCGCCAGAAAGTGAAGAGCAGTCCCGCAGCTCCCGGTTCCTGCGCCGCGGCTCATCCTGCTCGCCACCGGCCTCTTTCCCTACGCTCTCCCTAAATCCCGTCCCGCTGCATCGCCTCCTCCCGGGACAGGCGGGCGGCTCCGCTTGGAGAGCCGCCCGGACACAGCAGCACCCCGCGGCGGCCGAGCCAACACCCGCCTCGCTCACCCACCCACCCGCCCCACGCGGGAAAGCGCCCACTCACCAGGGCAGGGGGCACAGCACAGACATGAAGTCCCGACGGAGGCTGCCCCCGGTGCGGGGTGGCGGGAGGGGCACCCAGGCACGGCAAGGGCGCTACAGAGAAAAGAGGGATAAAGGCGGGGCGAATCGCGGCGCTGCTCGGGACCCACCGACCGACCCTCCACC
>VXAU01005462.1:14482-59451 GCA_013399695.1 Formicarius rufipectus | reverse complement strand
CCCGGTGCACAGCGGCGGGTTCCCGCTGTTTCAGCCCGGTCCGAGGTGCGGTGCGGTGTCCCCTTGTCCCCACGTCCCGATGTCCCCACGTCGCCGTGTCCCCTCGCGGGTGACAGCAGAATCCCCAGCCCGGCCCCTCTCGGTGCACAGAGGCGGGTTCCCGCTGTTTCAGCCCGGGCCGAGGGGCGCTGCAGTGTCCCCCCAGCGCCGGCACCATCCCGAGTGTCACCCGGGCCAGGGCTAGGTCTGGGACTGGGTTTGGGTCTCGGTCTCATGGAGGGGGTTTCAAATCCACCCTTTTTCGCGGTGTTGATAGCGGGGAGGGGGATGGTGGGGGCACAGGCGGAGCGCCCCGCACACCCCAGGGAAGCGGCAGCGGCCACCCATCGCCGGCCCTGCGCGCACCTTCGGTGCCACACACCTCCGGCTGGAGTAGAGCGAGTGAGCAGCTTCACGGAGCAGAGCTATATTTAGCAAAACAATGTGAATCAATGACTGGAAAGGCGCAGGGGGAGAGAGAGGCAAATCCATTCACTGCCAGGGAAGCGCAAGCACCGTGGGCAGCTGCAGGTGAAGTACATTTCCTGCATTCCCCTCTCAACATGAAACTTCGCGAAAGCAAAAGCCATCTTTGGACGAAAGGCCTGGGCGCCCCAAACCCAGCGTGAGTCTTGACTGTGCGCATTGATCTGGTGCTCACTGAGCCTCTGGAGAAATGGACCGTGCCCTGAGCTGATGCCTGCAGGGCAGGGCTCTTGTCCACAGAATGGGCCAGGCTCTCCAGGGCTGCTGAGAAATGCTCAGGGCTTTTGGGGACACTTCTCCCCTCTGTTTGTTTTCCCAGTGAGCAGGATCTTGCCACACACTGGCAGGTGAAATTTAGTGAAGGGACTGTTTGCATTCCACCTGTTGCTCCGTGCTGTTGCTCAGACTTTGCCAGCAAAGTGGATAACCAAGCATGCAGTTACAAACACTTCTCTTGTTTCCTTCCCATGCAGAACATACAGTTGTTGCCGTGTTTCTTACGTGTATCTGTGCATGGGCATACACACACTATTTGTCCCATTATTTAAGTGCTGAAAAGCACAATTTCAGTGTTTCTGAAGGGAATCGTTGTCCTCAGCTCCACTGAGCCACCCCCCAGACTGTATATAGATGTGTACGTATATATGTACATGTGTTTCCTCAGAATGGATAATTTAATCTTCTTAAATTCGTATTATATAATGCAAGCGTATGTGGGTGTCTCACATGAGGCCTCAGCAAGCTGCTGCTTTGTGCCAGATTAAAATGAATCCCAAGGAGTTGATCGAGCCCCTGCAGATGTGTGGAAATTCAGGTGGGTGCAAGTGAGCTCCCTGCAAAGAGCCACCAGTAACCTTCCACAAGGTTAATGGGAGGGAGGCAGTAGGGTGGACTCAGTACACACAGTCCTTTTGCCTGCCTTGAGCCTCCTGATTATGAGGTTTGGAGCTGGGGAGTGGAGTGGATTAAGAAGACAATCAAGTCCCCAGAGCGCTGGGGAAGCAGCTTCCCTGTGTTTTGCTGGCTTGTCCTTAAGGACCCCTTCTACTTGTTGCATCCCCCAGGATGTATAAACTCACATTTACTGTCTTTGCTGATTTCTGCACTAAGAAAACACAAAAACTTGACTTATAAGAGACTTTCTTGGAGCTGAACAGTCTAAGGCAGTGGTACTAGTGGTACAGTGGGGCTAGGAGACTGCTCCGGGAGATGGAGGCAGACAGGTGCCACTTCAGACAGGTCCTTTATAACTACCTTTTCAGCCTGCCCCAAATGCCATCATCTCCCACTGTGTCCAGATGAAATGTGGGATGTGAGATGGGACCATAGTTTGGTTCCCTGGGATGTTTCATGAGAAGCAAGCCTGCTTGTTTCCCTCTGACTTACACACACTTACGGTGGATTTCCTGGTGTTGTCTGTACGAAATAAGTCAATGAAAAACGCAAATGCCGCCAAGTCCCTCTTACACCAGGCACTTCAAACTGTNCGGTGTCCCCACGGTGTCCCCACGGTGTCCCGATGTCCCCATAGTCCCGTGTCCCCTCGCAAGTGACAGCAGAGACCCCAGCCCGGCCCCTCCCGGTGCACAGCGGCGGGTTCCCGCTGTTTCAGCCCGGTCCGAGGTGCGGTGCGGTGTCCCCTTGTCCCCACGTCCCGATGTCCCCACGTCGCCGTGTCCCCTCGCGGGTGACAGCAGAATCCCCAGCCCGGCCCCTCTCGGTGCACAGAGGCGGGTTCCCGCTGTTTCAGCCCGGGCCGAGGGGCGCTGCAGTGTCCCCCCAGCGCCGGCACCATCCCGAGTGTCACCCGGGCCAGGGCTAGGTCTGGGACTGGGTTTGGGTCTCGGTCTCATGGAGGGGGTTTCAAATCCACCCTTTTTCGCGNCACTGCCAGGGAAGCGCAAGCACCGTGGGCAGCTGCAGGTGAAGTACATTTCCTGCATTCCCCTCTCAACATGAAACTTCGCGAAAGCAAAAGCCATCTTTGGACGAAAGGCCTGGGCGCCCCAAACCCAGCGTGAGTCTTGACTGTGCGCATTGATCTGGTGCTCACTGAGCCTCTGGAGAAATGGACCGTGCCCTGAGCTGATGCCTGCAGGGCAGGGCTCTTGTCCACAGAATGGGCCAGGCTCTCCAGGGCTGCTGAGAAATGCTCAGGGCTTTTGGGGACACTTCTCCCCTCTGTTTGTTTTCCCAGTGAGCAGGATCTTGCCACACACTGGCAGGTGAAATTTAGTGAAGGGACTGTTTGCATTCCACCTGTTGCTCCGTGCTGTTGCTCAGACTTTGCCAGCAAAGTGGATAACCAAGCATGCAGTTACAAACACTTCTCTTGTTTCCTTCCCATGCAGAACATACAGTTGTTGCCGTGTTTCTTACGTGTATCTGTGCATGGGCATACACACACTATTTGTCCCATTATTTAAGTGCTGAAAAGCACAATTTCAGTGTTTCTGAAGGGAATCGTTGTCCTCAGCTCCACTGAGCCACCCCCCAGACTGTATATAGATGTGTACGTATATATGTACATGTGTTTCCTCAGAATGGATAATTTAATCTTCTTAAATTCGTATTATATAATGCAAGCGTATGTGGGTGTCTCACATGAGGCCTCAGCAAGCTGCTGCTTTGTGCCAGATTAAAATGAATCCCAAGGAGTTGATCGAGCCCCTGCAGATGTGTGGAAATTCAGGTGGGTGCAAGTGAGCTCCCTGCAAAGAGCCACCAGTAACCTTCCACAAGGTTAATGGGAGGGAGGCAGTAGGGTGGACTCAGTACACACAGTCCTTTTGCCTGCCTTGAGCCTCCTGATTATGAGGTTTGGAGCTGGGGAGTGGAGTGGATTAAGAAGACAATCAAGTCCCCAGAGCGCTGGGGAAGCAGCTTCCCTGTGTTTTGCTGGCTTGTCCTTAAGGACCCCTTCTACTTGTTGCATCCCCCAGGATGTATAAACTCACATTTACTGTCTTTGCTGATTTCTGCACTAAGAAAACACAAAAACTTGACTTATAAGAGACTTTCTTGGAGCTGAACAGTCTAAGGCAGTGGTACTAGTGGTACAGTGGGGCTAGGAGACTGCTCCGGGAGATGGAGGCAGACAGGTGCCACTTCAGACAGGTCCTTTATAACTACCTTTTCAGCCTGCCCCAAATGCCATCATCTCCCACTGTGTCCAGATGAAATGTGGGATGTGAGATGGGACCATAGTTTGGTTCCCTGGGATGTTTCATGAGAAGCAAGCCTGCTTGTTTCCCTCTGACTTACACACACTTACGGTGGATTTCCTGGTGTTGTCTGTACGAAATAAGTCAATGAAAAACGCAAATGCCGCCAAGTCCCTCTTACACCAGGCACTTCAAACTGTCTCTCTAAATGCCTTCCTACACTCAGCAGGGCTTGATGGTCAAGGTTTTTCCCCCCTTGTGAAGCACATTCCTTTAAATACCTAATTTTTGATATATCTGACCCCTGACGAAGACCAAGGGACAGGAGCGGGGCTCACTTTCCCATCCATCCACCCTCTGTGACTCCAGCAGCCAGCACTGAGAAAAGGCAGCTCAGATCGGCCCTTACCCATGTCCTCTGGACACCTGCCTTGCCATCCTGGCTGGCATGGGCAGATAGTTTCAAGTTTCTACCTAGATAACAGCCTTTTAGGGGGTGTATGGGGGAATGACATAGAACAAAAATCCCTGGGTGTCTATATGCTGAGTACGCAGATTACTTCCCAGTGACTTGGTGAGAACATCAGCCCTGGCCCTGGCCAATTCCCATCGGTAGGCCTGGGGATTGGTGCTTTTATTGCTCACTTTGGCTCTCAGCCACTGTGAGATTTATTTGTGTGATTAACCATAAGCACGTTAATAGTCCTTTTGAAAGCAAAGGCACACCTCCCGTGATTTCCATCAACCGCGCTTGGCTGCTTTGCCTCATCAGGGGTGGCTCAACCCCCCCATTCTGACAAGTGTAATGTTTAGTGGGTGAGGTGTGTACTGGGAACTCTGCACCTTTGGCCCTTCCCTTGAGGGAAGTCTTGTTGAAAGTATTCAGGTATCTCGGGGATAGGAGGTGTTTTATGATCCTGGGGAGGTGTTCCTCATGCTGGGGAGTTGTACTATAATAGCTGTGCCTCCTTCTGCTTTACTTTCCCCATGCGGGTATGAAAAGCTGGGGGTACAGAGGTGGAGCAGGAGGGGCTCTTATGTCCACCTGCAGCTCCTACCTTGCTAAGAACAAGCTTAAGCCTTTATATCAGTGTCTGGCCTTAAAGTGAGGGAGCTCCATCAACCCTTGAGCTGCTAAGCTGCCACCTTAGAAATCCATGTGTCCAAGCAATCAGTTTTCATTACACCGCAGATCCTAAAATACCAAGTCCTCACTCCTCTCAGGGGGCAAAGTTAGAGGAGTTTCCTGCCATCTGTGGCCCCACAACCATGGAGCAATACATGGGAGTAGAGAATAAAATGGGATCAGCTCAAAGTATTTAATTGCAAATGAGAACAAACCCATGCTCTTTCTCTGGTCCCATGATGGGAGGAAAATACAAGCACATCAAAGTGTCATTTTTTTTGCTTTCAGCCAGTTCTAGTAAATGAAGCTCAGCCTGCCTTGATTTCCACTTATTTTCTTATCTCAAGTGCTTACCAGATCCCTGTTTCAGAGCTGTGTGGTTTTGCATTAAACACTCGGGACTACCCAGTTACCTGCGGGCAGGAGCAGCAGCACGCGGGCTCTCAGCTGGGGTAAACTGCTTTCCAGGGCGCTGAGCTGATTGAAGCCAGATGAGCCCTCATGCATTTTTTATTGCCCTCAGTTAATTTTATAACTCTCTATAATATTTTGTTTTTCAGGGCAGTATAAACCAACAGAGTACAAACAAGTGGTAACAGCCATTCACTCACATGCTGTGAATCGGCAGCAATCTGGCAGGAGCAGAATGAAGGTGAGGGACTGACCATCATTATCCCCATGAAGACACGTGCATAAGCAGAGCCAAGAAGAAATAAAACTGCTGGGTGGTCATTTCCCTTTGTTTTCCCCTAATCTGCTTGCAATGCAAGTTTTCATTTTGTGTACCTCCAACCTGCAAATATAAGACACTACTCATGTGGATTTAGATCCAATGGCCACACGGGCTGACCACATGATAGCCAGTCACACTGGCATCCCAGCCCCTCAGCAGCCATGCATATTGCCAACTCCCTTTTCCAAGGGGGTGAGGCTGCATGAGGCGACGTGACCAGCACAGGGTCACCCTTAGGGTCACTTCCATGCTGGAGTGGAGCTTGCTGGTTCTTGTCTCCTAGCCAGGATTGCGAATCCTATGGGGAAAGTTTCCTAGAGAAAAAATAAACTCTTCCCACTTGGAATTTAAAAACAAACCCATGGAAACATATCTCTCCATCCTAATGTTTTGCAAAAAGTTATTTTAACAGATTTAAATTTGGGCCTTGATTTGACTGTCCAGTGACCTTTGAAATAGTTGAATCCAGGCCATCACCGCAACCATGATGGAGCCAGACCTCGAGCACTGGCTTGCCTGACATCTCTCCAGCACCTGAGACATTAAAGCCCCTTCTCCTCAGCTGAGGTGTGGTCAGCCTGAGAGGTGGTCAGCCTCTTCCCAGTTCCAGGTACCTGCACACATGGGAGCTGCTGTGCAGCATGCAGTAGCTTGCTTTGCTTCCCCTTGTTTCATAGCCCCCTTGAAAATAGTCTGCATGCCTAGGGATGCTACTGACAAGTTAAAGCCACTTCTACCCTCAGCCTGTCACGGTGGTGACATCACCAGACACTGTGCCATGTGCCTCTACCCAGCAAAATCTTCCTGAGAGGCAGTGACTACAGCTCAGACAAACTCTGGGCTGTCCCTGTATGGCCCTACCTGTGCATGACCTGGCACAAACCCTCTCCACTCCGTGCTTGTAGCGCATGGTCTATTTATTTCCTTGGAAAAAAAACAGGTTCTCACAGTGTCATTCTTTCCAGCCACTTTCCACATAGCATTGCATTTCACAGTGACTTTCAGATGGTGATTGAGAGGAAAAGGCCACTCAACATGCTTACATCTGTCTTGCCCTGTTGCCTGGTTGTGAGGAAGGCTGGGGAGCAGAGAGGAAAAATTGGGCTTTGTACCCTGTGCACGAAGAATGGATACAACTGTCAGAGTGGACGGTTTTGATCTTATGGACCCAGATGAGCTGCTAAGGAGCTGGAAATTGGATCTGCTTTCTGCAAGATTGCCTCTGGTTTTCCTTTACACTGACCCCCAGGACGAAAGAGGTTGCAGTGGAGCCAAGTCTGCAGCCCTCTGGTGAGGGTGACTTGGTGTGGCTCAGCAGGTTTCCATCCAGCTCTGAAGGCCCAATTCAGCAAAGCCCTTAAGCTTGTCCTGATAATTAAGTTTGTGCTAAACACTTTTCTAAACAAGGGCCTTTCCTTTCATGGTGACAGCTTCTGTAGGTAATTGTAGGAGAGTGCAGGGACCAGTGATAGAGAGGAGGAAAGGACTGAGGACTTATTCATATCTCTGTCTCAAGAAACCTAAAATATAATGATTCTTCTTTCTCCATGGTTTTCCCCACTTTTCTTCTCCATTGCTAGACACTGCACACTCATTAGCCCTGTGTCCACCATGGCCAGTGTTTCATCCAATGCCTGATCCTTTTTTCACCCAGCCCTGCCTTGGACATGTCCCCACAGAGACTGCAGACTTCTCAGGTACATCTGTCACTCAGGGCTGGTCTTCATGACTCTTCACTGGCACTCTCTCTTGCCTACTGTTCCTACCAGCAGGGCAGAGTTTCAGAGCCATTTTGCAACAAGGTAAAGTCCACAAAGCAGCAGAGACTTGGGCTCAAACCCCCAGAGAACAGGGTTTGATGGAGTGCCGATATGGCTTGTGTGTCTCACCAGCACCTCCTTCAGGTTCCTGCAAAAGGAGGTGTCCTCTCTGTCCATCCGCTGAACCTTGATAGCACTCGCAGGAGATCAGCTCTGAAACGGCATGGATGAGCAGCAGAGCCCCGTGTTCAGGGGAGGAGAACGTGTCCTTGCTGGACTGCTCTGGAGTTGCACCGATGACCCAGCATCCTCAAGGAAGCCAGCAGGAGATGTGAGCTCTCAGCACAGCTCCAGATCATTCCAATACAAAAGGACACATTAAGAACAAAGAGTGTCTGGGTTAATATTTATATTCTGTCAAGGGAACAGAAATGCCTTTTGGCTGGAATCAGTGTATGGAAGATATTTTCATTTTAAAAATTGAATTCTTTACTGAATCACTGCATTTCCCCTTTTCATTATGCTAGAGTTTTATTTGTTAACAGGTTTATTTTTTTATAAGGGTATATTTTTCTTTTTAACAGATGTAATGCTTTTTTTTAACACTGGTATTTATTTCCCTTTTTTAATCTTTTTGCCATGTGAGTAGCTCCCTGAGAAGAGTTGACCCTAGAGACAACACCAGCCTTTCTCAGTTTTTGGCAGGTCCCTTGCAAGCATCAGGGAGACAGTGGGAACCTGAGAAACACAGGGGAGAGTCTCCTGCCTAAGAGGGAGGGAGGCAACATGTAAATCCAAGCATCAAGAAGGCAGAAAAACACAGGAGCTGACTGGGGGAAATTACTGTTTCTATAAAATCTCATCTGTGCTGTTCTACTTGTTAGCTTCTCGTGTCATAATTAAAGCTGTAACCACTGATATCATAGCACAAAGCATCTTTCACACCAGTAATACTATTTTTGCACCAAAAGAGGACTAACATTATTGATGTCAGGCACATCTGTCCCAATAGAACTGAAACAGTATTCTATCTTTAGCTGGCTGTAAGTGCAGGTAAACCACTGTATCCCCACTACAAAGTGGGGGAGAGGCTGAACATGTGGGTACATGGCAGCCTCTATGAGTTTCCCCAGCAGGGTTAGCTTTGCTGAGAAGATTTGAAAGGACCAAGGACAGAAAATTGGTGTTGAAAGTTTAGTACTGAAGTCAGAAGGGTAGTTGCTCACCCAGCACTGAGCTCCAAGCTCCACTGCTTGTTGGAGAAAAGCCAGACTTAGGAAGGGCTGTGGCCACACTGCAGATGAGGGGCAGAGTACACCTTGAACCAGGATATGCTGGGTAGTCTGGGTCCTCACAGACATCCAACTTCTCTGGGTTTGTGGTAGGTCCAGGCTCAGGGAGCAGATCCAGGCACTGAAGACAGAGGGACTCTGATCATATGGGTCTTGGCAGTGCCTGTCTCCACACTCTCTCCTGCATATGCACAGGTATTCAAGAGCCAGTGCAGTCCCATGTGGTCATTAGTCTGTTCCATCCCCACCTAGATGAAAGTTTCTTACTGATGCCTGTTAAATCAAATCATGATGCTCAGCACTGCCCTTAACTCTGACCTTAAAGGACTTACATCTGTCAAGGAGCAAGAAGTAATCCCATAAAATCCTCAGCTTCCTACTTAAGAGTAGAGGCTAGTTATCCTTTTGCCTTCTGCCCCGAGAGCTCCCTAAGATGGGGATCGAGGCAGTAATTGCTTCTTTGGGGACTCAAGGAATGAATACTTAAATTAGCTCAGCTCTGTAGTCCTGTGCCTACTCAGCATCAGCTTTTCCCTCCCTTTCCAAAGACTCCAACCTGGCTGCAACATCACCCCATGAACACTGCTTCCAGTGAGACATCTTGCTCCCTGCTTGATGACCCACTGCCCAGAACAGCCATGTAGCAGGGTGGTCCCTCCCTCCCCTCACCCACCACTACTGCTATGCCCAAAGCATCAGGGGGTCCCTGCTCATCATATTCCTTACAGTTACAGACACGGGAGGGGGACACATCACCCCTTCTTCCAGGCCTGCCAGCAAGTCACTGCAGTTTATTTTGCATGACTCTGGGTTCTTCCCATGGTAGGAAGCAGCCTTATGACTGCTGTCCTTTGGCAGCTGCATCATCTGGCCAGCCCACAGGGGAAGGGATGGGCTTTATCTTAAACCTGTCACTACTGCTGAAAAACTGTAGTCAGACAGCTCAGTCAACCACTAAAGAAGAGACAAATTCTCTGCTCACCTACCTCTCTACCTCCATGGACTTAGTGAAAAAGGGGAAAATGCACCCCCTTTGCCCTGCTGCAGGTGCCACTCCCAGCTTCTGAGGGTACCTAGGACACGCGAAGTCCCCATCCCACCCTGTGCCCATAGGTGGGAGCCCCCCGTCCCCACACCTGCCACTGAAACCTGGGCACTGAAACTCCTGTGGAAAGCATGTTAGGGGGAAACTGCGTCCGGAGCTGCCTTGGCGGCACGAGCTGATGCTCGTCCGGGTCTCCGAGTCATTCTGGACCGGTGTCAGGCAAGCTACAGCCGCATCTGCGGCCCTGGGGAGCAGGGAAAGCGGCGGCATGCCGACGTGTGGATACACGGCTCTCCTCCTCCCACTCCTCTTCCTCCTCCGATGCCGATGCCGCCTGCGCTCACGCCGTGTGCGGGACACGCTCTCTGCCGGGAGCGCACGGCCCTGCAGCATCCCCGCACCGTGGGCACTGCGGGACCGGCCGAGCCCGGCCCCGGGGGGATGCACGGACCCACCTGTCCCCGGGGTCGGGCACACGGACCCACCTGTCCCCGGGGTCGGACACACGGACGAGCCACACCCCATGCAGAAGCGCTCAGCGTTTCGCAGCTCCGGAGCAAGCCTGAGTGCCGGATTTGTGAAGAGAGCTCCCGTTCAGTAGGCAGACGGCACCAGAGGGTTTGTGGGTGGGAAGGTGTTTCCAAACACAGCCGCAGCCACCACCAGCTTAGTCTTGCAGTCGGGGTGTTTCTGCAATATGGAAAACTGTCACCATGGTTCCCCCCTTTCTGAAAGAGCACTTGACAGCCAAGGAAGCAGTCACAACCAGTGCTGCAAGAAGTGGCGCTCATCCCACAAGCAGCCTCTCAAAATGCTCCAAGGGCGCTGAGCATGAGCATCACCTACACCTCCATGGTGCAACCACCCCTGCGGGAGGGTTAGTTGATGAGGCCAAGCCAGTCAGGCTCTGCAGCAGTTTGACAGACATGGGGAAGGACAAGGATGGCCTTCTCCATGTCAAATTAAAGGCTATGTATGCAGGCAAGAGAAGTAGCAGCCCTCCTGCCAGGGCTGAACGAAGGGGCTAGAGCTGGCATTAGGTGGCAAATGTTCACGGACCTTCAGAACATCTTGATTTCTATGAAGGAGGAATCATCCTACTCACCTGACTGTGACCACAGAGTTGCACCACCACAGGATACATGGAGGCCAAATCTGCTCACAGATGGAGCCAAGAGATTCCCTGGGTTCTGTTGGACACAGTCAAAACCTGCAGCTCAACTGTGGTGCCTAGGGGCAAGGGATGGGATAAAGGCCTGACCAGGGATAGCACTACCAGCTACTACACCACACCCAAACCAGCACCTCACTTGAACCGTGGTGTTCCCTGACCTGGCCAAAATCGTGTTGGGCTTGCAAGGTAGGTCTGGCTGGCTGAACACAATGCTGCAGAGGATAAGGCCCCATGTCTGTGTCTGCAAGGAAGCTCATGTCCCTTATCAGTGCCAGTGTTGGCCCAACCATGCTATTGCCTGGGTCTTGAGAGCTATCAGCCTCACCATCCTGAGGGTGTGCCTGATGCAGGTGCTTGCAGAGATAACCCGGCTCTGCATCAGCAACTGTTTCCTGGAGCTGACGTTCCCAAGCACCACGATACACCTCACTTCTTGGTGAGAGCCCTTGGACCAACAGAGAGACCCATCCTTAGGGAGATGGGAAGAAGGACAGTACAGGAGTGGGTCTGGCCAAGCCTTATTGTGAGCTGCTTCAATAGAAAATCAGTGCTCCACCTGAAGGCCTGTGATTTAATCCTGGGGGGTACTAACAATGGGAGATCCAAGTTAAACAACATCTGTGCATTCACAAATAGGAAATGGAGTTGCTTTCATGTCCCAAGCCTTTTGATTAACGGAGTTGTTGTTTGGCTTGGCGCTAAATGCTCGGTGACTTGGAAAGAAGGTAACTGAAAGGGATTGTTTGGTTACACTGACTAAATTCAAGTGTCTTTAAATAGTGTGTGGGTCTGCATTTTGCCTGCAGAAGACTGATGGGAAAAGGTAGCAGAAGAGTGCAGATGGCTATCAGAAAGGAACCTGTGTTTAGTCTGCTTGTGCCAGATGGGAATGGAAAGTTCACTCCCCTGCCAAGTATTTAAAAGAGGAAATAGGATGTGATATTCTGCCTCCTACTCCTTTCTCTCCCCTGAAACCAGCCCACTGCTCTACTTCCATTTGTTGTAAAAAGGAAAAAAAAAACAAAAAAGGCAACTTGGCCCATGTAAAACCTTGAAGACAGTTAGAGACACACCTTGTTCCTTTTTAATGTGTTTATTATGTAGAGACGGATGGAACAGTATATTTTTATATGCAGCTGGGTCCAGCACTGCACAGCAGCTGTCTTTCTGTCACCCATAGTCATCCATATCACAGAAACAAGACTGAAAGTCCCCGAACCACTCTCTGCTGCCATCTCCATTTCTCTGGCAAGGGTGAAGATCTACCGCAGTTCAAGATTCATGTCATACACCTTGGCCAACAAACCTACCTGTGAGATGGACCAAAACTTCTCACCTGAAACTCCTGTGATTTCCCCTGGTTAATAAATCCAGGTCTGCCCTGAACTGTGACTACCCAGGAAACCTGTGGAGGTGGGGGAGGCTGAAATCTTGGGCTGGGGCTGGTTTAAGGCATTGCTTTAGGGAGTTCCAGGAGTTGACCCAACACTGCCTTTAGGTATGAGTGCTGTAGCAGCCTTGGGGATGTGCATCAGTAAGCCCTTGGGCTTATTGCAGAAATACCTCATGGATGTGGATGATGTGGCTAACAGAATAACAAAGCAGCTTTGAGCAGAAAGGGTCTGGTACAGGGCCTCCTGTCCAGCCCCTGCTTGGAGCCAAGCTGACCTGCAAAGTTGAACAGGTAGCTGAGGGCTGGTCCAGGTGAGCTATGAGCAGAGATCAATTTCCAGAACAGAGATCCCATCACCTCCCCAAGCACCAGATCCAGGGCCTCACTACCACCACAGTGAACATTTCTCTACCTCTCTAACCAGAACTTCCCTTGCTGCAACTCACATCTGTTGCCTCTTGCTGTGTGCCCCCAAGAAGAGTCTGGCCCCTCCTTTTCCCCAACCTCCCATAGGTGGTGTATGACTGTAGCTAGGTCCCCCACTTTTTTTCTTCCTTTCCACCTCCAAGTCACTTAAAACAGTGTCCTAATTGCAATAATATCCATACAGCTGGTCTCAAGCACAGGCATTTCAGCAGTATTCTACAGCTGTCACTTTTGAAGGATGGCTTTGATCACTTATTTCACCAGATAATTAAAGAACATTTGTGTGAACCTTTTCATAGAGGTGAATGGCCTCCTGTGCATGCAGAAACAAAGCCGTGACTGGGCAGAGCAGCACCCATGTGTAACAGTGGAGCCATCAGGACAAAAGCAAGAATGACTTTGATCAAGGTGTCCCATACAGTCTCCAGTACACCCCACAAACACACCTGCCTTGCTCGCAAAGCCACAGGGTGCTGGTCCCCACCACTGGAAAAACTCCTGATGGGGAGAGGTAACAAAGCCCGGCACCTGCCCTGCTGGAGATGCTGCAGCCACTGGGCACTGACCTCATGGACATCTTCAGCCTGAAAGGGACACAGCTCCTCAGAGGGGAGCCAGGGCACCCCGCTGCAAGGTGGAGGGATGAGTGTGGTGGCTGGAGTGCAGGTAGGAGAGTGGGAAGGGGGCTGGTGCAGCCTGGTCCCCTGCCTGCCCTTGCCTTGTGTGGGAAGCCACCAGGCAGCTACTTCACTCTGAGAAGATTTAATGAGCAACTTCGGGAACGCTCTCAGCTTTCCTGAAAAGCTCTTTGCTGTCCCTGGCACTAATTACTGAATGTTTCCAAAGCCACTGTCTGTGTGAAACGAGGCCCTTCCTTACAGCGATGCTGCTGTGGGCACCAGGGTGATAGTTGGAGGGTGTCTGCTCTGCCTGGAGGGGTGTGGATGTTGTTCCTATCTTTTTCTCATGGGGAAAGAAAGGATAAAGCCTCTCTCTCATACTGCTGAGAGCAGCCTGTCACTTGCCTTGCCGGGGACCTGGGTGCCCTGCCTCTGCTCCGAGAGGGTGTGAGGTTCCCCAGTGAGGGGTGCAAGGGAAGGGGGCAGAAATAAGCCTGCCCATGACAAGTGCGAGGATCTGCCTCTGACAGGCAGGATATCCAGATGGAGACTGGTGAGACCAGTTTAGTAGAGACAGGATTCCAGGAGAGGAAGGGAGAAGGAAAAACAGGGAGGGGGAGAAATGAATCCAAGCTGGCTGGGTGGCCGGGACCTGACTGACAAGAAATGAGAGCTGTGGAGTTAGGACAGGACTGGGTTCATATGGGGACAGTTGTGGGAGAGATTTTTGGGTAGTGCTGGCCTTTTTTGCAAAAGAGGCTCCATGAGAAAGGCCACCCAAAGGTCAGTCTGACCCTCTGTGAGTGCCTGCCCCCAGCAAAGGCACGGCACAGGCATCCCCTGTCTGCCAAAGGGCCCACCACCTTCCCATCTCTGCTCCCTCTCATTGCCTGTAAGGGGCAAGAAGAAATGCTTAAAGGTACCAGGGCGGTGTGAAGCCCTGCTGGGCAAGAGCTGGGTTTTCTAAGCAAGGCTTCCCAGATCTTGACCCTCTCATAGCTGCTGGATGGTCACAACCTCGTGACAATGAGCAGGCTGGTAGGGTCTCGCTCCTGCACGCCTTGTTCTTGGGTGCAGAAAGGTAAAATCTTTTCAGTTACTCTGGGCTCTTGGTTAAGAAGAGCTCATAAACAAGGCATTTGACAAGCTGTGTTAGAAGCACGGTGAGCAATGTGCATCTGGGCACAAGTGGGGGGCTGAGCACATACCTGCTGCAGGGTTGCTGCTGGCTGCACTTGGGCAGGGAGGGATTTAGCCCTAAGAGTCTTAGTGACGCATCTTGGGAGACTTAGGCTGAGCCTGGCTTGTAGAGACGTGACCCGTGCTGTATTTCCAGTGGTCACCTGCCAGTCTGCATTATGGGAGCTGTCACCCACTCCCAGACACAACACGTGAGCGTGGTGGCACAGGGGCTTGGAAGACAAGGAGGGGGGAAACAAGTCCAACTCCTTACTCTGGCCAGCCTTGCATTTGCACCAAGGCTGCTGAAATAGAACATAGGACCAGTCCCAAAGGACAAAATCCACTGCTTACAGCTGGCAGAGAACCAGCAACCAGTCTCTTGTTGCTTGAACTGGAAAGAAGGGGTGTTCAGGGACCCTGCATTTCTCAGTCATCAGTAGGAGTCCTTTCCTGGAGGGTCAGCATGTAGGATGGGGAAGAGCCAGGACTGTGTTGAACGCTGGCTCCTGTTTGACCCACACTTCCAAGAATTGCAGCATGAGTCACTGTAAACAAGTTGCAAAGACCAAAGCACAATTTAATGACACGGTTGTTTATGATAATCCCATCCATACATGTATTTTCATAGCTGGGGAAAATGAGAAAAGGAATAGTAAACGTCTTATTTTAATTTGTAGAAAGTCAGCCCCAGGGCTGGCACCAGCACTAGGAGAAAGGAACCACCTTTCTGCTACAGGAACTGGCATGTACAGAGTCCACCCACCCCAAGAATTGACCTGACTTCGGTGATCACATTTAGCTGAGATGAAAGTTTAAATAAGGCCAGCTGTAATCCCCAAGAAACCAGGCCACTCTCAGGACTCAGGACAATCAGGTCCCATTAACAAGCATCTGCCAGACTGATGTCCTGAGGGTTTCATAATCTTGCTTAGCTAGAAGTCATCTGTGAGGACTCATTTCCTGCAGCCTGCAGAAGCAGATCAAAAGGTGCTGCATGGCAGCATTGGTACAGGTCAGTTTCAGGTGCAACAATGTTTGTTTTCCAAATTTCTTGGCTCCCAAATGCAACGGGACAGTGCCTTTGGCAGGTAGTGTGCTCAGCTTCTCCCCTGAAAGACATGGGAACTTAGGAGGAGAAATCTGACAGTCTTGGAAGTGACAGGTGAAGTGCTTGAAGTATTCAGTATGTGATGGGCCACAGTTAATAAGCAGCAAAAGGGACATCATGGAAATGCCTACTGTTGTTTGCTTCTTTCTTCAGCATCCATTTGTCTTTTGACTATTGCAAAGTCTCCAAGCCACAATTAAGAATGAACTTGTTGCAGAGTTCCCAGATCTAATTGAGCTCTCTTGAAACGAAACCATTTATTACAACCTTTTGCAAGGACAAAACACGATGTACTCTGCTCTGGTACAGATGAGAATATGCTGTCCTGGGGCCTGATGAGCCCTGCTGCAGCACACAGTGATTAGGCAGCGACCCAGAGACCAGCTCCTTGCTCCAGCAGGTGAACTGTTAAGCAGCTCGAACCTGTTGGAATCAATAGGAATTTTAAATCCCTTAAGCAGGAGTCCTGGGATGCAGAAGCTGGGTCCTGCTGCAGGGAATATTGTTAGTAGAAAGGAACCAGAGTGGGCTGTTTTTATTTCCAATATATCTGACTTTCCAAAGGTAGTGAAATCCCTGACCCAGTTCCTAACTGAAGTGCATCTAATGGGACATTTATTTTCTCTTTTTTTTTTAAACCAACGAGGCACACTATCTGCCCTACCTCTTGGCAGACCAGACAAAAATGCTCACATTACAGTGGAGGAAGCATAGAAGTCCAGATCCAGACCTTGGATCATGTTCTGGACCTCTTCCTCACCCTCTCTCCTGAACTGCTAGACCTGGGTGGCATCTGAAGATTTCTTTGTGTATTTTTGGAAGAGAATTCTCCTAGCTGTCTAGAAATCATACACTTGACTTTCTTCCTGTCTGGGGCAAGAGCACATGATGCCAAAGTCACGAGCTGACCCTGGGTGACACTTGGGCATCTATGGCTAATATAGGAATAGAGCTCAGGGGCATGGTAGGACCAGTCATTTACCCACTAAAAAAAGATTGGTGTGGACTAAGAATATTTGCAAATGTCATCTTCAGTCAGCAGACAGTCACAGTAGTGCTGCAGATGCAGGGTTAAAACCAAGTGCAAAGAAGCCCTGGCTGGTTTAAGACTTCTTTCAGGGAAGTTTTTTTCATTCTGCTGAGAAAACCCAACTACCAGAAACATTCGCTTCAGACTGATCTAAAATGAACCCAGTTGACCTTGTTTCTGGTTTGATTAATAGGAGGAAGAATTTCTTATTTGCACAGTTTTAATAGCAAGCCATCAAGGAAAAGGCTTGAACTGTGGGTGAGCCATGTTGGGAGCCTCGTGGAAAAGGGAGAAGTGTCCCAGCCTGACCTGCAGTGGCTGCAGCAGCATGAGCTCAGTGGAGTTCCTCAAGACTCACTGAGGTGCTCGCTTATCCTGCCACACAAGCCCTGCATGTTGCACTTGGAAGGCACCCCTCCTGGCTTAGGGGGGCTGACAAGGGTGGCTGCATTATCAACAATTCGGTGTTGCTTTACAAGAAAGGGTCAGCCTGGGGCATTTGGAGCAGGGATAGAAAGAAGAAAGGCTTGCAGCATTGTTTTACTAATAAAGTTATTTTAAAATGTTGAAAAGTTTCTAAAATAAAAAGGCCAGTAGATAGAACTGGACAAAATCAACATGATCATATAACAGGAACCCATCTGCCTTGTTTTATGGCCTCCTGCCCTCCATTCTCAGCAGACAAAGCCTGACAACCAGTCTCATGTCCAAAGAGATCACAATTTGCAGAGCAAAGGCATTTGGCAGAAGCTGAGGTGCAGAGTAATTTTGTAGAACAGCAACTTTTTAATTTCAGAGATGGCGAGGAAGGGACGTTATGAAGCAATAACTTTCGTACTCTAATCCATGCGCGTCTAAACCCAATCCCGGTTTTACCCAAGAGCCAGAGGCTTCCAGTGTTACTTGACACGAGCTGACATTGCTCATGGTCGTTCCTCTCCTCTGATTTAGACTCTTTTTTTAATGCTTTAGCTGGGCAAGTGAGCCCGGAGATCGGGTCTGAGCGACCCGCCCGGGGACTTAGGGTTCTCAGCCGCCCCGTGGAGAGGCAGCGCCGACGGGGCGAGCCCGTGCCGCGGAGTTTGCCGACACCAGAGGGGGGTGTTGGGCTGTTTTTGCTTCTCCGCATCCCGAGCGGAGCGGGGAGCCCCGGCATCCCAGAGCTCTGCATCCCCGCCGCTTTCCGGGAGACTCCCCAAGCGCCCCGCACTCCATCCCGGAGGGCACCGGCTGGTCGGGTCGGCTCGTGTGTCCGGAGGGGCGCGCGGGTGAAACGGAGGGGTGGGCGCAGCAGTGGGGTCTGCAGGGGCTCCTTGCCCCCTCAGCATCTCCAGATTTGGGGTGGGAGAGGGGGAGGCTTGCCCCGCCAGCTTCTGCGCCCCCAGGCTGCTCCCACGCCGTGACAGGGCAAAGCCCCTCCGTGGGCAGCACACCTCACACCTGGAGGGTGTGCCCTGACGGGTCTTGGTGAGCGGTGGAAATTCACTTCCACCACAGAACTTGAAATGTTGAGCTCTGTGGGGCTCTGGACTGCAGACTCTGTCACCAGCCCGAGGTAATTCATAGAACCATCGAATGGCTTGGGTTGGAAGGTACTTTAAGGATCATCTAGTTCCAAACCCCTGTCATGGGCAGGGACACCTTCCACTAGACTAGGTTGCTAAAAGCCCCATCCAACTTGTCCTCGAACACTTCTGAGGATGGAGCATCCACAACTTCTTTGGGCAGCCTGTTCCAGTGCCTCTCCAGTCTCTGAGTAAAGGACTCCTTCCTAACATCTAATCTACATCTCTCCTCTTTTAGTTTAAAACCATTTTCCCTTGTCCTATCACTATCAGCCCTTGTAAAAAGTCATTCTCCCTTTTTTTCATAAGCCCTCTTTAATTACTGGAAGGCGCTCTAAACTGTCTCTTCTCTGGACTGAACATCAGTCTGAGCTCTCTCAGACTGCCTTCATAGGAGAAGTGCTCCAGCCCTTTGGTCATCTCTGTGGCTTCCTGTGGACTGGCTTTAGAAGATCCATATCTTTCTTGTGCTGGACTCCAGAGCCAGACACAGCACTCCAGATGGGGTCTGACAAGGTCAGAGTAGAGGGGCAGAATCGCCTCTCTTGACCTGCCAGCTGTCTTTCTTTTGATGCAGTCCAGGATGCAGTTGTCTTTCTGGGCTGTAGGCACACACGGCTGTCTTGTGTCCTGTGGGACACAGCCCCTCTGTGCTGCAGTGCTGTGCAGCCTGCCCAGTGCTGGCCCAGTTGTGCAGCTCATCCCTATGAAATGGTGGGTTTAATGGCAAAAGGAGACCCTGTGGGATAAAGGTACACCTTTTATAGTTTGGTTTAGCTCCTGGGGATGAAAGGTATTCTATGAAGCTAAAATATTAAAACTACCCTGGATTATTCATTAAGCATCAATTATCATCATCACATTTACTGTCAGATGTTTCAACGTTGCTATTCTGCTCTAGGAAGGAACATATTTTTAGGCTGGTTTCTGAAGGAAGGATGTTCTTGGGGTCAGTCGTTCAGTCAGCGTGTCTGTCTGTCCTCGCTGATTTGGTGAGGACATCTTGGCCAAAGTTGGAAGCAGTATATTTCCAAAGTACTACATTGTTGCAGGTTAATTAGCAAAGGGGATGGTGGTGGAGCCCCCCAGACCCAGCTAGTGGTGTGGGTGCAGGGAGGGCAAGCCCCCTATTGGGAGGGCACGGATGGTCCCAGCTGCAGGAGAAGCTTTGGGCAGGGCAGTGTTGCCACCAGCACTGGGGAGCTCAGCCATGGGACACAACACCATGGGAGCCTGGGCTGCCCCAACTCTGCTGCCCACTGAAATAATTTGCATAAATACCTGTCAGGTATGAATTGGCTTCTTATTCCACATTCTTTCTATTACTTCTGACTCCCCTTGTTTGTTCTTTTATAGCACTACAAAGTTAGAGCAAGCTTTGGTTTAACAATAAAGGCAGTCTCATCTGCACAACAGGATGTTCCAAAATAAGATCTAATTTTCCTTTGTGAGAACCTAAGGCAAAAGTAAATTGATATCCACTCTAAAGGCAAACACAAAAAAGGACATTATTTATCATTAAACACCTTTAAAAGGCTCTAGAGCCCTAAAAGCAAAAGTTTGATGCTGTATAAAAGAATTATGTTTCTGAGATGTACCAGTTCAATAATTAAACCAGCATCTATGAAATATAAATGTAAGATATTAATAAATTAAATTAAATTAAAGCCACTGAAAGTCAATTATCTTGTAAAAGATCTCTGATAGCTAAACTAATGAGATGTAGAAAGATTAATTTAGATCCCCATTTTAGGAGGTGATTATAAATTGCTGTAATGCCACATCCAGTTACTAGGTTGTTATTGAAACTTGTGAAATACATTTGGAAAGGTTTTTAAATATTCAGAATGAAGGAGAAATTAGAAAGGAGTTTGAAATAATTAAAAATTAGCTGTCTTGTCACATTGCAGCTTTAATCCTATTACCTCTTCTAGTTTACAAAGCTTCAGATGTCTCTCAAAGCATTGATCTGTGGGGATGGTGGGGTTTATTAACAGGGATTTGTGGGTTTTAATAACTGCAGAACTTCAAATATTTCTCCTTGTTTCACTTCTTTGAGGGATTGTTTCTATGTAGAATTGCTTCCCTTGCTGACAGCACTGCCTGATGGTTTTCTTTGGCCATAGAGTAGGTCAAACCATCACCCACTGAGCCCCCAAAGACCCATTGCTTTCCTTGCAGCTTCTGGTGAAAATGCTGAGAAGCATCAGTGATGATCTTTTTGGTCAGGGCAAAGCACAAACCATTTGCTCCTCTATTCCTATGGCTGTTATAGCTCTTGGGGAGCACAGAAGGATGATGGTGGTGCAATGCATGCCTGGAGCCCATGAAAGATGGTCTTGCCATTGCCAGAGGATGGCCATGAGGTTGGCCAAAAGCCAGAACGCTGGGGTTTGGGGAGCAAACCCCTGGGGGTGCACAAAGTTGGCCATCCTTGTTTGGGTTGGGACTTGGCACGCAGGGCACTTTGTGAGAACTTTGCAGCTGTAACAGCGACTGTCAAACGTCTCTGGGATCTCACCCATCTGCTCAGGTTTTGCTTCACCTGGTCCAAGGGGTGCTGAAAGGCCTCCAGCAGCATGGCTTGGCTGTATTCTTGCAGTGCAGCAGAAGCACAGCAATTGCTCCCTGAGCCAGGAGGGAAAACGCAGGCAGGGGAGGACAGTGGGGCCTTGAAACCCCTGGCACAGGGTGATACTGGCAGCCCCAGTGCTATGAACTACTCCCCCATGGGCAGCTGCTGCATCAACAGAGAACCATGACCTTGAGGCTGGGAAACACCACTCACAGGCAGCAAGGAGAGCAGGAGCAGCTCTGCAAGGTGTGCACAGCTCTGACTGGAGGGTCAGTGTGGACATACCCGGCTCTGGGGACCAAGGAGCACAGCGAGGGGAGTCCTGGAGACTGGGTGCAGAGAGCCCCAAGTGGACTCTAGCAGAGGAGGAGTCAGAATCCCACCACCACCTGCTGGAGAGGCAAACGGAGTGGTTCCATCATCACCATCGTGTTGCTGGGAGGTGAAGGACTTGGGTCACAGTGCCTGCAGCCATCCTTGGGCAGCGAAGGGGTGAGCATAAACCGGGGAAAGGCATAGCAGCTGAGGGAGGAGGTGGGGCTGATACTGATAAGAGATTATTTTTCCCTTTTACCTCCTTTATCCCTAATAGTCTAGATAATATCATCCAGCATTGTAAGTGGAGAGATTAGCACTCTTTGATCGGGCTGTTAAAACTCTGAAGTAATCAAACAGGAACTTCTCCCATGTAAGGCATGTTTCTCTAGCCCACATAAAGGCACAAGCTGTGGTGCACAGAATTAGTGGAGAAGGCAGCAGCCCTCCTGGGAGCCCTTATGACACTTTTGTGAGCAACACTTCTGGGAGACCCTTTTCTGAGTGCCAACCTGAGGCAGTCAGGGATAACCAGCAATAAGACTGCTCTGTGTTCACATACCCTCAAGTGTCTTGCTGAAAGCAAAGAACCCAGTTTGGGGGGAAACACATGCATCCCTTTAAAGACTTGCTGAAAATACTTAAGTGGGAAATCCAGCAAGTTTGAAAACCTTCTTCCTTCTGCCTAGGGAGAAGAAATGCTCAAAGGATACCTTTAAGAATCCCTGGACAGAGGAACAAAAGCCCTCTGCTTGTCTGTGAGAAGAGTTAAATTAGAAATCCCTGCTTGGGAGATTTCCTGGTTAAGAAAACCTTCTGAAGGGAAGAATTACACTAGAAAAACAACAGAGGAGCAAGCCCAGATTTGGGTGAGCCTCTGCTATCTTCTCTCAGCCTTCTTGAGTTATAGTTTGTAAGCAGATCTTTCTGTTAAGTCAAAAATACCCTTAGAGTCAAAATATGTCAGAGCTGGCAAATTGGGTTATTCAGTGGGGACCAAACCCCTGGGGTCCAGACTCTTGTAAAAGTATCCAGCAGGCTGACCTAGAGTTTGCCAAATTAAAGGAGATGGCCAAGTCTAAACTCTTCTCCCGAAAATCCTTAAAATGTGCAGGAGCGTGGGCCGTGTGGTTAGTTGCCAAAAGTTTAGCTGAAGAAAAGCAGGCAGCCCAGGTAGAAATTCAGAACCTAAGGGAGGAAAACAAGAAACTGAAAGCAGAAATAAGGGCTCAGCAACTTAAATTAGAGGAGGGTATAACTCGAGAAGGAGTTGTGGCTGTGGAACAAGTGCGAAGTGTTCTGCAGTATCAAGAGATGTGTGAACAAAAAAAGGCCATTTTGCATGAAAATCAGGCATTGAAGGAAAAACTGGCCATCAGTACAAAAGCTGTAGAGGAGGTGCAAGGAACAATCCGATTACTGGTGCAAAAAATACAGATCCTAAAAGAGAAGGGCACAGACCACCGAGCCTGCGAGGTCAAGATGGAAAAGTTGAAAGCAGCGTTGGAGGCGAAGCATGTCACAGTCACAACCCCTACAAAAACACCCTGCCAAAGAGATGAGGAGCACTGGGATGGACAAAGATGGGTTAATCCAAATGGCAGCCCCTCTTCAGAGGACTGTAAACCTGAAAGTCCACAGCCTCTGGTTTTTGAGATGCCAGAATGGTTTAAAGCAAATCCTGTTTTGCTCAGCAGCTCTCCAGTGGCTGTGAAGAGGGAAAGAGGAGTTGCAGAGCCTGGAAGAGAGGGAAATGTGCCCCCACAGGCAGAACAAGTGATCACGAAGGGAGCAGGCACCGCTGACCCAGCTCCTCACCAGCTCAATCCCCGGAGCACCCAGGGAAGGAGGGAGCAGCCGGCAGAGAGTGTCTGGGCAAGGCAGGACAGAGAGGGGTATGGGGGGACAGGCAGCAGAGGAAGGGAAAACTCCTGGGAGATGAGGGACCCAGAGGTGCTGCAGACCACCGCCCCTGCCCGTGAGACTCCCCAGATCCTCTTCTCGAGAAACGGGAGGAAAGGAAGATGGCAGGGCAAGAGGCAGTGGCAGCATAATGCTGCTCCCCGGTTTGTGGTACAAAATGCCATGGCCAGGAGGGAGTTAAACACCATGAGAGTGGACATATGGAGGGAGCTTCGGAAGCATGGCGAGGATATGGCCCGCTGGGATAACGTTCCCACCCGGGTTTTGTTGGATCGTCTGCTGGAGATCAGTGGGAGAAGAGAGGGAAGCGAGCCAGGGGCCCCTGCCCTCCCCATCACAGCCTAGGACAGACAGCCCCCCTCTTCCCCGGGCTCGTGGTCAGACCAAAAGCGGACCACTGGGGAAGGTTCCCAGGCTGGGAGCAAGGGGGGATCGGGAGCAGAGCCCTCGAGGTAGCATCCACATCACATACAAAGCTGGGGCACCGGGTGTAGGCTGCAGCAGGAGCACATTGAGAAGGCTCCTCGGACAGAGGAAGCGCAGGAGGAGTGAAGCGTTAAGGGGTTTTTTGTTTGCTTGTTTTAACAGGAGAAACACAGAGGGAGAAGTTGACTTTTCCAGCAAGAGCAGTCAGGGCTGCAGGAAGCGGAGGCTGCTTTAGCTCTGTCACGGCTGCCCGGGCACTCGCTTTGCTGCACAGAGTCCAGGCAGAGACACCAAACGCTGCTCAGGTCAAGTTATCAGAAGCTGCTTTGGGAAGAAGAAAGGCTTTTAAGGACTGATAAAACACTGGCACAAGTCCAGGCTGTGGTAGCAGCTGGGCTGCAGCGTTTGTGAGCAGGGATGTGCAGCAGCGGGACTGAGGATGGGCTCTTGATACAAAGGGTTGTGCAAGGAAGGTTAGAGGAGTCCCATATAAACCCTGAGGGTGAAGCATGGAGAAAAGAATAACATCTTCTTTCTGGGTCTTCTGTCGGCAATCCAGTAGGCTTTGGACTTACAGAAAACAAAAAAAACCCCACCACTATTAGAAGAAAATAGTACTTGCCTGTTGTCAGAGCTAAAGCAGAGAAATCAAGAGGTACAAGCAGAACAAATTCAAGAGGTACCAACACAAATGAAGCAGTTCACGTTTAGCATTAGTATTATTAAATTCAGTAGTGTGTTTTCACATAAGTGTGAAAGAATATACAGCAAAGAAATTTAGGAGTGGTTTAAAAAAAAAAAAAAAGAAAAGAAAAGAGGATTGAAACAGAGGAAGGTGAATTAAGTGCAACCAATGCATAAAAGGTTTGAAGCTGAGAAAATGGCAGATTGTGTATGTAAGGTTTGAGGGGAGGGTAATTAAAAATAAAACATTCTAATTTACTTGGGACAAAGTTCACTCTGAAAGCAAAAAGTTAAGCCTGTGATGCACAATTATAGTTGATGTGTTAACCCCATGCTTTTTTTAGAGAGAAGAAAAGTTGAAATAAAAAAAATGAAAAGACATGCATGTTAAACATTATTATCTTAGTTTTAAAATGAAAAATACAGTTCTTCTGTTACAGAGATGAGATGGAACCAACTGAAACAATTATGATGGAGGAATGGTGAGCAGCTGTTTAAGAACACAAACTGGTAACTTGTATAAAAATATGTGAAAATGCAGTTTATTAGATCCTTAATATTGTCAAAAAGTTCTATGGGTGTCAGTTATCTACCTTGGGTAACTAATTATAACAATCCTTGCTCTTTAGTCTTCTGTAGGTAGAACAGAAGAATAAGCAACAATTCCAAATTATGGAGATTATTAATTGTATGTTTCTCAGTGCTTTATTTCCTGATTTTATTCTGCTTTATTATTGTCTATGCATAGATGTGTGAAAAAGTGTAATCGCTTTTTTTTTAGAACAGTTGCTATTGCTGAAGTTCAAATAAGAGAAAATAATTAACAAACTCTTGTGACAAGGAAAAAGTGGATCCAATTTAAAGGAGTCACCGTCTCCAAATATGAGAAACCTTGTTTCTGTTGATAAGTATGGACATACTTCCTATTATTGATAGTGATCTTGATTAACAGAGCACCACCATACAATGCAAGGTCTATATATGTAACACAGAAGACACATAGCTGTGAGTTTGTGTCAAAAACATTATGTTTTGAGTACTATGAGAAGCAAAGATGAACAAACTAAGTTTAGAAATTTCTTGTAGGGTAACTTATATTTTAAAAACATATACTGTTATTGTAGTTTTGCAATACTAGGACAACTGCATAGCACAGTTTTGAATTTAATTTAGAGCACCTACGTATAAATTGATGGTATTGGGTAAAAAACTAAAGGTCCCCGGTGATGTGGATAACAAATCACTGCTTACATGTGTGATACATATTCATGTATTGGTCTGATGAAAAATTTTATTTTGTTATGGAGGAGATGATGAAGTGATTTTAGAAACTGACATCAGGAGGGTTTCTGATATGAGAGCTGTGTAGTGGGAATGTCAAGCAGCCCAGCAGGTGGAGTGCTCCCAGGTGCATCTCTGGAAGGACACCACCAAGGGGGAGGCATTTACATGTGCAAATTGCATACAAAAAGACACTAGTTTTCAATCAGTTTAGAACAGAGCTTAGCCAGAGGTGAATGTGAAATGTGCTTTGGTTTCCAGTGGGTCTGTAATCATTTATATGGGATCCAGCTGTGTTTGTGTGCATATCCAGCATCCAGAAATCACCTCTGCATGTCTAAGTTGTCTGATAATGCATGAGCATGTAATGTAACTGTAATTTAAATGCATGATTTTAATTACACAATGCTTTTAGAAATGACACTAAAATTACTTGAAGCTTTTAAACTGTGTACTGAACAAAACCCGTAACCTTGGGATTAGGTTTTGAGCAGTTGTTGCAGATAACAGTATACACCTGTAACTTCTGTAGTCACACAGGCAGCAAAACAAGCCACCAAAGCAAGGTTTGCAGTATGTGACAAGTGAGTGAGCTGCTCTCACTAAAACCACAATAAAAGATGCTGACCATCATATTGGTGTAAATCTCTCCTTGTTGGGACTGTATCACCCACTGAAATTTTTAACTAGGCTTTCGAGTCTAGCAGTGTAATCTTGGGAATTGCAAAGGTTTGGTTAGTTGTGCAAATTAGCCTGGCTATAAAATAAAATATTACATAAAACAAATAGCAGCTGTGTACCAAAAACAAGAGCTACAGGCCACCCTGAGACCCACATGAGGCAAGACCAGATAGGAAAAAGCAAATGCCTCCAAGATCAGTTGCTCGGTCCTGGTGAGGAGCCTTGAGCCACGGGAGGGTTTGCAATATCCTTGCTGGACTCGTGTGTGACAACTCTTGCCCGTGGACTGGCAGAAGGGGTCTGTATGCCTATAACCCATGAAATACAGTCTGGCCACTGCCAGAAACAGGCCACAGGCTGTGTACTCATACTGCAAAACCTGACAGAGAGGTTTATGAACCTTGCTTTGGTTGGGATGTGCAGGGAACCAGCAGTCCTGGTGCAATGAACTGCTCCCCATGGGCAGCTGCTGCATCAACAGGAACTCAACCTTGGGGCTGGTAAACATCTTTCACAGTCAGCAAGGACAGTGAGGAGCTGTTCTGCAAAGCGTGCACAGCTCTGCCTGGAGGGTCAGTCCCGATGTACCTGGGGAGCAAGGAGCACTGCGAGGGGAGCCTTAAAGATGGGATGGGAGCAGCCCCAGGTGGATTCTAGCAGAGGAGAAGGCAGAATCACCACATCCACCATTCCAGAGAGGCAGGTGTCCCCATCATCATCATTGTGCTGTTGGAGCAAAGGACTTGTTGGATCCGTGACACCTGCAGCCCTTCCCCTTCGCCTGGGTGACAGACAGCACCTCTGAGTCTGGTGCCGTGACAGTGGAGGGGTGACCATAGCCCAGGAAAAACTGCTAAAGTGCTCTTTGTGTATTAGTTTTGGCCTTGATATGACAAGATGGTTTTTTTTCTTTTATTCTCTTTCTTTCTAATATTCTAGATAATATCATTTATCATTGTAAGTGATGAAGACTCTCTGAGCATAGTGGTAAACCTTTTAAGTAGACTAACAATAAACTAAATATCTTCTCATACTAGCTGTGTTTCTTTAGCCAGTATAAATGGCAAAAGGAGAGGTAAAACAACTTTGGCTTCCATGAGAATATCTTCTCAACTGGAATAATTACGGAGAGAAAGATGAGCATTCAAAGGTAACCTCAGAGAACTGGGTCTAGTCGAGTGCCACTCTGTTGTCTTTCCAGGCTACATCATCCAGCCCTGCAGAGCTCCCACTCCCTTAACAAGTGATTAAAAAATCTCTCTCCTCACAGTTCAGGTAATTCAGTGAAATGCCCGATTTCCAAAGCACAGCCTCACAGGTGCTCAAAAACAGTGTGCACAAGCCCCACCTCCAACAACAATGACCCATCCACAGAGCATCATATCTCAGGTGTACTTCAGTATGTACAAAACGTTGTTCAAACACAGCACAAGCTGCTGGCTCCTCCATCCCACCAGGGAATAACTGGAGTACAAATCTGGGTCAGGTCAGAGGAGCCGTTTATTCACGACAGCTACAGGACAGAAACAGGTTCTGCTGCTGAGACCACTGTTTGCAGAGCAGATAGGAGGTTTATTTTCCCTTACAGATGCTATGCAAAAGACAGATAGGGTGTACAAGCCATACACATCTGTCACACAAATGGCTACAAGACCACTCACGACCAGTCTGGATTCTTTCTTCAGTACGGGAACTATTTTATCACGAAGGTAACACAGTGATTACTGTTTCAGGAGCCAGGGTGAAGATTCAGTTGGGAAGCCTACTTACACCCTAGCATTTCTACTTCCACAGTCCTTCAGGAGTTGTTAGTTGCAACGAACAGTGCAGGGAACAGAGAGCTGCTGGCAGCTATGATGGTGGGGGAGGGCAGGGGGAGCTTCCACATTGGACTTACCCACCAGGAAGATGGGTGATGCTGGCTTCACACTGTGGGACAGTGCTGCTGCATCACATATCTGATACTCATCTGCATAAATACTTCCTAACAAAATTCCTGACCTCCCACTATGAGCCAACATAGTCCCTGCTGTTGTCACCAGCCCTCAGGAGAGTCACCCCAGGGCTGGAGCATTACGTGGTGCAGCCAGTACAGCACTGTGACCCATCCCCTACCAGCCACGCTCCGAGATTGTTCCTGCTTTGCCTGCCATTAAAAGGATTTGAAAAGGTTTGCTTTACCTTGGCTGCTGACTGTTACACAGCTTCCCAACCAGGGTCCACCACACAATTTTCATGAGCTCTGCATCAGTGGACTTTCATCACAGGTTAATGTCCCAGGGGTGAATGGAGAGGTGACCCAGCCAAGGTGGGATACTCCTTATGGAGACTGCAGACTATACTTTGGGAGAAAGGGAGGAGAAGGGGATGGAGGAGATTTCAATTAAATAAGTTACAAAAACAAGAAGAAATTTCCTTCTCACAGGAGCGTCTCCAAGCACTCCTGTACCAGGACAAGGCACCCAAACTGGCAAGGTCAGTATTTACAAAAAGAGCTAGTCTGAGAACAGCAAAAGGTGATTTTCAGAGCAAGCAGGTACCCATACCTCTCACTTGTCCCTGTGAGAGCCAATGATGCTCACTGCACCCCTGCAAACCTGTCCCTGGATTCTCCATGTCAAGCACTGGAACAGCAGCACCTTCTATTGTGAGCTGTGTGGGCACCAGACAGGACAAGCGCAGTGAGCACAGCACAGTCACAACACTGGCATGTATGTTTAGGAGCCACAGTGATTCTCTATTCTTCTTCAAAGTTGCACATAAATCCCTCTCCCTTCTCCAGCGTACTTTGCTTGTTAGTCCATCCCTCAGACCTCCTACCTACACTGAAGAGCCTTTGTTTCTCTTTAAAAGGGCCTTAAACTCCCCTTAATGCACACCCTAACTATAGCAGTCATCAATTTGTGTTGATGCTTTCTTTTATTATCCAAATTCCGCTGTGTGCTGCTTGCCTTCCTGGCCTTGGGATTAGATTTCCCCGGTATATCTTAAAAGTACCAGCTGTTTCACCACTCCTGCACACCTGACCCTTTAAAACATTAACTGTTTTCCTGTCTTCTTGCTCATTATCTTAGATGGCCTTTGACAAAAAAAAAAAAATCTGAAGTCATATTTTCCAGCCTTTCAAATCAAATTCAAAGTATCTGTTAAAAGAATGGCACAATTACAACATTTTCTGTGATGTCTGAAATGTAAACCATTTCAGTACCTTCTGCCAAATTACAGTGACCCAGTGAAAGTGTGTCTAGAAGGGGGAAAATCCAATTATTTACATGCAGTGCTGTTTTTGTCCTCTCTTTTTTTCTTTGGCAAAGATGATAGAAACATGTTGTGTAAACCTGTGTTTGCCTTTGTGTTGTTCTTTTCCTTCTGATGTCTGAATAAAAAGGGAATAAGAAAAGATTACTTCCATAGAAATAAATGCTACAAGATTTATAGAACAGCTCTGCATTGATTGTTCCCCAGCATCTCCTGAGCCTACTAAAGCACTCAGAGATAATCAAGTGAAAAACATTGTAGAAATGTGTTTCTTTGTTAAAAATCCTTCATGCAGTTTATTGATCCAAGCAAGTGCCTTAAAACAGGCAGGCCCCAAACTGGCCTGCTTTTCTTGTCACATCACAAAGTTATGTCCAGCATGTTCCCTACTACACCTCAGTTATTTAAGATTTCTCAAATCTCTCTCATAGAGAAGCAGCTCTTTCCCTCTCCAGGACATATGTTTGCATTTCTACAGGCAAAACATCAGCTGGTTATCTTATTCTCCCATTTCCAAACTCCAGATAGATGCATTCCTAAAACAAGGAGAAATGCAAGAAGGATAAAACATAGGACAAAGGTAAAATAAGGAACAGGTACACATCTGGATAAAAACCTCAGGTAAGACTTCCCAGTCCCTACAGAAGTAAGCATTGGTATCAGCCCACAGCTGCAGGTAATTCCTTGCAGGAACAATGTTGTTATTAAGAACCTTAGCAACAAGAGTCTCAACAGTGGTTCTGTTCACTGTATCACCATTCAACACATCTAGTAAACTCATCAGTCTGGCTGAAAAAGAATAACAACAATAAAAGCACTGAAACTTGAGGCATTTCATAACCATTGTGGCACTCTTTTGTTCCACTCCCTCCCCTCCTTATCTGATATTCCTCTTTTCCTCACCCTATTTTGGGATGTTTTTTTGTGACTCCTTCAATGTCCTTCAATTCTGTTAGAAAAGTCTACTTTTAGCCTGCACCACAGATGTTTCAAAGGCAGTAACTGACTCAAGTTAGTCTTGTGATGGAAACCGTGTTGTAGCTTTGTGTTGCCATGGCTTCTTTAGTTGACAAAATAATGCTTTTGACAGACAACTTCCAGGGCTTTCTTATTTCACACAGGATGGGGGTAACTTGAAGGACAAAAAGTGAAATGACGTTATAGGAAAAAGGGGTTGTGGAGGAAAGGTGGCAGCAGAAATAGGCATAGAGCCCTCTTCATTTGCAGGGCTGTACCAGCTGTTGTCCTTCTGACTCCACTTGATGCAAGTAGTATTTTTAGCAATAAAATTCAGCCCAGTGCTGGTAAATGCTGATTCACTCAGACAGTCTGTAAGAATGTCCTCAGTGCAATGAAGCTTGACCGATATATTTTCCTGTGGGTCTCAGCAGAGTTTCTTGGTTGGGGTGATACTTCGAGCAGCTCCCTCTCACCACTGTGCAATGATTTGGTTTGCAAAGATCACAGAATCATAGGATATACAGAGTTGGAAGGGACCCACACGGATCACAGAGTTCAACTCCTGACCCTGCACAGACCACCCCTGCCAAGAATCACACCAGGTGCCTGAAAGCACTGTCCAGATGCTTCTTGAGCTCTGGCAGGCTTGGTGCTGGACATCAGAACGTACCCACACATTTTGGGGCAAGGACTTCAACTCAGTGCTTCTGAATCTACAGTGAATGCATTTGCCACCAGCTATTAACTTCTGCTTGTTCCTTCTCTCCTCCTTTGAGAGAGGGGGATCCAATGAAGCACCAGTGTTTAAATCTGCAGTGCAGCCCTCTGCAGAGAGGGAGGGAATGCTGAAATCGGTTCCTGTCAGATGTAGGCGTTAAGTTGTGCTCACCCTCCATGCAGGCTGTACATCCCAAATTCTCCAACCAGAAGCTGGCCCCATATCTTCCTCTATTCTCCCTGATAAGAGGTAACATGGAAAAAAAAAAAAAAAAAAAGAACAAGAGCGATGTAAAAAAACCTTAAAAATAAATCAGACAAACCATATCAGCTACTGCTTCCCTCTGCATTTGCCTCTCAGCCTCATTATGTCACCTGAACAATAGGAATTCTCCTGGTCTATTTTAAGGTAGCATCTGCCTTACAAGACTCCAAATCTGACATTCTTGGTGTGGAATCCTGGGGGAATAAAGTTGCTTTAGATTTCCTGGAAACAGGTCTTCAACCGAAATGAAACTAACAATGTCTGTCCCAAAGCTTGATGGTGCAATTTTTTTTCAGAAGGAAACAAATATGAAGTTGGGATCTAGCCTGAGAATTTGAAGTGACACAGATATATTTTACCCTCAAAATTATAGTCACATATTGCATATCCTTTAAATCAGTCACAGAGATTCCCTCTCCAATCCCATGAACCTCTAATTCAGGATGACCTGGAATACTTTAATCACAAATTGAAACTGCAGCCTCCTTGGGAAGCTTGACGGAAGTTATTCTGTGAGCACAAATCAAAACATCTTTGTTAGCAGCTTCGGCCAACCAGGAAAATAAAATGAGAATTTTCAGGGGAAAATATTTTAAGTACATATGTTCACCTTGAGGCCCAAGTACACTCCTCAGAGAAACAGTCTCCCCAGTAAGGACATCGTGCCCAACCCTCTCAGCTAAAAGTCAGGCAGAGGAGATCTGGCAAAGATGAAGAAGGCAGGACCACATCTTTAGGCTGCAGGCATTCAATGAAAGTCCAGCCTGCTCACCTGTTGCTCCCAGCTGATAAATAATTTGCTGGCTGCCAAATTCTGCTTCAGGTTTCGCTCCTCAACATTCCTAGATACAGTGTCTCTTGTGCTGTCAGAAAACAGGTCTTCATTAAAATATTGAGTTCATAATATATGGAATGTGGTATATCCCCAGTCATTAACGTTTCTGCAGCACAAACGTTGACTCTTAGGATGGGCATGTCTCAGTGTAAAGCTGATGAGGAGGGAAGAGAGATGCACTTGCCCCCAGGAGGTGAGTTGGCACTGTTGGAAGGGGAGCACAACAGCATGTTCTTAACAACAGAAATCTTTAAAATAGAACTGATGTGTGCAACAATGGTGTTTTTCAGAGAATCTAGATTTATTCACACACAAATGAAACAACATATGTAGTAGAGGTTTCACAGTGGCTGACATTCCTCCCTGAGATCTGGCCACATCAAATATCAGAGGAGCACAAAACCCTGCTTTATTAAAAAAAAAAAAAAAAGTATCAAAAGAAGTGTGCAAGGCAATCCCCCATCTCTGGATACATACTGTAGTGCCCAGCTGCAGCATTCTCTTTTGTTTTGCTTCTTAGGCTGAGGGAGGAAAATAATGGTATCTCTATGCAGGGGTCCCTGTCACTGATTTCTTCCCCTCTGTGTAAATTAATTCTGTCACCTCTGTCACACCCCACCAGCTGCAGCCAGGGCAGCTTGAGATTTTATTAAAGGTAATCTGGGAATGGTTATCGGATACAATCCAAGCATGGAGGCAGCAGCCTAGTCAGAATTACTGCATTTGTTGAGGGAGAGAGGGAAAGGATCCTACATTAATCTTAAAGACCTCCAGGATCAGTTTCAAAACAGAAAGGTGGATTGTCCAACTGAGTCTCTGGACATTTCACACCAATCCTACGTAGAAAAAAAGAAGAGCCAGTAAGAACTCTGAATGCTACTTGATCTAATGAGAAACAACATGGATTTGGTGAAGTAGAAAGAGGATGTAGAGAGCAGCCAAGGCCAAGAAAATACAATATATGGTGGGTTTGGTGAAGGTCAGAGTAAGTGGGATAACAGTGAGCAAAAGGTCTCCAAGAAAAAGGTTTGGAAGGATGTCACAATAAGAAGTGTTTAGCTTGTGATGAACAGATGGAGACAAAAGACAGGAGCAAAGGCAGGAAAGAAATTAGGATGACACATCACCAAATTTGTTTATCTAAGAGGACTTAAAGGGAATCGCTCTGAAAGGTGACTGAAAAATTACACCACTTTATTGCTTGTTATTTTAGTTCAGCACCAGTCTTAGCCTTGCCATGAGGCACAACTGAGTTAATACTTGGAATAATATGACCTTACTGCTACCCTCTGGTTATGCATCCTCAGCAAGACTTCACCAAGCAGCACTTCCCTGCCACCACAGGCCAACGATCCAATGCTGATGGATACAGATTTTAACTCTGAGTCAATGCACTCCCAAAGTTACAAGCTGTAAGACCTCAGAACTGCAATACAGACACGGGGCAAATAATCTGAAGTCTTTGAGCATCCATATACAAACATTAGTAGTTATTCTCAGCTTTTTTTTAAAAGAAAAAGGCCTTGAGGTCTTTGGGTTAAAATCTTATATAAAAATGCTGGGCAATATCATTCTCACTTGTCAAATATAAATGTGTAGCATGTGGCACACAATGTAGAAAACTGCAATGATTTGCTACAGTCATACCAAAACTGGATAGCAGGAAAGGATACTGCTTCCCATTTAATGCTACAGTGTAAAGTCTAAAATGTGAGTGGTTAGAGCATTTCATCTGAGCCGCCCATTCTTGGACCTCAAACCAGGATCATATTTTGTATCACCTAGAAAAGAAAAGAAATGCTTTAGTGTTTTCATAACAAGTATTTCATTCTGATCCTCTATGTGATGTTGATAGGAACATTTACAAGTAACATAGAAGTCACACAAAATCTTAAAGAACACCTGCAGGTGTAAAGAAGGTATTCTTCCAGGAAAAGGTGCTTACAAGTGTACTTCAGGAGAGTAGGAATCTCAGCACAATGTGAAGTGAAACAGAAACCCACCAGTTACTATGATTTTTGTTTTATTCTACATACGTTCATATATACAGAACAATATACTTTTTTTTCTACCCATACCAAGTCTGTAGGGAATTAGCAGTGCCAGTGAAGTCAGCTGATGTCAAGACAAAAAAAAACCAAACAAACAGTGTAAAGGAGAGAAGAATCAGGTCCAATGTCTTTCAAGCACTGATTATTTGGCACCTAATCAGTGCTTGAAAAGGTCACTGAACGAAGCCATTTCTAAGGCAATACCGTGAACACTTTATTTTAGTGTTAAAAACATGTGCCTCCACTAGATTTTATACAACCACCCATTTAAGACAAAAAAGCCCAGATGTATGTATGCATCCTGAAAGGGGTTATCAAAGCATAGGAAATGAAAGGCAAAAATGTTGTCTTTTATTCCCTTGTCCAAACTGATGCACTTGTTGGCAGCTGGGCTCTCTTTTCTGGTGAACTGAAGTGTCTGCGCAAAATACAACTCCTAAATTAAGACTGCTTGGCACTTGCCAACACACAGCTCTTTTCAGCTGGCTATAATTTTTCTTACAAAGAATGAAACAGTTGTCTTCAAGTTTCCCATGCTGGAGGCCTGCTTCAGGATGGGTTATTCTGTTCTAAAACAGTTCCTCTAGAAACAGGCATTTCTGAAAACAAGGGTCAGGGGATTCATACGATTCTGCCTGTTGAAAACAAAGTGTCTGATTACTTTTTTTAAAAGTTGTGACACAATACTTTGAAGCTGGTCCTTGAAATTTGGTAGGGTTGTCACACCAGTACAAGCCCTTTGGCCACGGTTTGTGTGACTGCAGAGTGATGTGTTATTGTTCCACCTCCACTCCTGGTCTGCAGTGGGTGCCAGCCCCCTGTAGAAGAGATGAGCAGAGCCTGTCTCTGCTGAGCATCAGTACCACCAGAGCAGGGGCTGAGAGCAGCAGGATCACTTCATCTCTGCATGTGTTCTTCACGCCTCCCTGGCGGCACAGAGGGACAGGCATAGAAACCTGATTTCAGAGGTAGTGCCAGTGCTAGCAGGCCCTGTCTGCACTTTGCATCACCCCCAGCAATCTGCTGGCAAGGCTGTGTGTGCTGTTTGCGTGACAGCCCCATGAATCAGACCGGCAGCAGCCTCCCTGTGTCCCTGGTTCACCATCCGGCCACGCCACCAGCAGGACTGTCACAGTCAGGGTGAGGAGCAGCCTGCAGCAAAGAGCTGAGCCCGACACCGAGGAACAGCAGCCTCTGATGCCACGCTGGGAGGAACAAGGTCACCTGCTGAGAGTCCAGCAGGGATGTGAGGAGCAGGGCTGCAAGGAGAGAGAGAGAAGCCAAGTGGCAAAAGAGGTGACAAGTGGCAAAAGCAGAGACAGTAGGAGGAACAGTGACAGTGGGGCTGCAGAGAACAGGGAGAGAAGGGAGCAAAAGGAAAGAGATAGGTAAAGGAGCCAGTGGTGAATATCACCTTTCCCAAGGCACCTGGAGCTGGTAACTAAGCATCAACACTGCCAGCAACAAAACCTCTGGCAGGGCATCATTCTGTGCCTTTGCTTTCCCCACACTCCTGTGGCAAACATCCAGCAGCTTCTCCTTCAGCCTTTTGAAAAAACCACCGATGCTGCCTAAGTGAGTTTTATGGGGGAAACAGCTTTGTGTTTAGTTTCATATGAACACTGGGACTTTTTGTCCTAAATTTGCACTGGACTGAGTGTTAAATGCTGTTGGTTTTTGTGGCTCAGGTTTGTTTTGACAGGCGGCCAAAGCTTCCAGAAGCCCTGAGCTTACCTGCAGCTTGACAGAGCAAAAGAAGCAGGGCAACATAGACAGTAAGCTCTCTCCAGCTGCTCCTCCCTTTTCCAGAAATGTGGTGTATGAATCATGGTGCAGTTCCCTCTTTGACAGGGAACATGCATGGAGCAAGAACCTTCCCAAGCTCAGGAGGTTGGAAGTAAGAGAGTAGGTTAAGCAATCTTGATAGGAAATACAGCATAATTTTCATTTTCCCATCTCATCCTCCAAAGTCCAACATGGAGCAGGAAAGTCACCAACTTCGGGTTATCAGGAGGGGAAAAATAAAACCCCCAACCTAACCTCAACCCCCTCAACCTAACCAGAACCATCTTAGAAACTGAAAATAAAGTTCCCCATCCCATGCTGAGACTTTAAATCAAACAGAAACCTCTAAAGCCTTCATCTGACATCTGCTCAGCCTTCTTCACTGAAAGCTTCCTCCAGATGCTGGTTTAGTAGCAGTCAGCCTTGGAGCTTAAGTAGTAATGGCTACTGCACTAAATGGGGTTCCCAGTTCAAATCTCAGTCATGAAGCAGCCAGAAATTACAAATGCTTCATCTCAGTTTCATTTACTTTTGCCACTTAAATGCACATCAGAAAGTTCATATCCAAATTACTTTGGGAAACAAAATTATTAAAAAGTCCAACAATCCAGAGTTAAGAACAGTGGGATGGAGGTTGTAGGATCACATGCCACTTTCATCCCCAGGCAACATGCATGCAGGGACAGGATAATCATGTGCTATGCAACCCACTGGAAATCTGGCATTTTCCAGGTGTTCTACTTAACTGACCTAAATCTTACCTCTAATGTAGTTTGGACTACCATAAGAAATCACACTGAGAAACTTCATCCTAAGAATGTAGTCTCATAGAGTGTATCACTAAGCTAATCCCTCCACAGCTGGGAGACATGGAATAGACAATCCATCGATCCCTCTGAGCTGCAATGACTAATCCATTGTACTGCTATAGTGATACTAAATGTAACCATCTAATATTGCCAAAAGCAGGCACTTCCCCAAATCCTTAAGCTGCACTAATTCTGTAAGGAAGGTGCATCAGTCTCTACAGATTCATGCAGTTACGGCTTTTTTTGCATGCATTTCACCATGTACATCTGTAGGTGACAATGAGCTGAAGAGGTTTTACTTTCCCCCTAATCCCTAAAGTAGAAAGATTACCCTAAAGAAGCCTAAGTAACTTCCTCTAGTTGAGGGCATGGGCATCTGCACCGTGTTGACTAGAGAACAACTGCACGTGGATTTCCAGACCAGACTCAATAAAAATGGTAGGACAGGGAGACATATCTGCTGGCCAAACACCAACAGCAGCATGGCCACAGAGGCTGTCTCTGCACTCTGTCTGTGGGATGCACCTCAGTTCTCACCACAAAACTCAGAGCATTCCACCTTTTTGACAGGGCACACATGCAAAGATTGATAAGAGATGTTCTATTCTTCCATCTGTACTCACCAAGTAGTTGTGCTTGGAATATTAGTTTTTAAATTCTTCCAAGGACACAAGATTGTTGTCTATAAGGACAGCTGAAAGCCACCAGGCAGTTTTTTGGCTCAGCACCCTTGTACAAGCCATTCTGCTTGTGTTCCACTCATAGAAAAGGGGTCTACCTCTTTCACTAACCCCATCTATTGCAACATCTGCTATTAGTCTGCAAACAACTATGGTATGCAGTCTGTTGTAATTCCATAAATTTACTGTTTCAAACACCTGAAAATGTTTGTAACAGTCAAGTCAAATGTTTACAAAAGGGCAAAGCAAAATGCTGTGTCTAAACACCCCCAGGTCGTAGAAGGGAACAGCACTGTACCGTTATGTCAGGCAAGCACACCTCTCTCTCATGGGCAGAGTGAAAATGCAAGGTCTGAACACCCATCTCTCTCCCACCTACTCCTTACACTTAGGAAATGCAAATTATTGCCATTGCTCCTGGTTTTGTTTTTGCTCCTGTTTTTATGTTTATAAGAAATGCAAGTTTCTGATAGTATTAAATGCTTCAGATAATGACAACAAAAACAGAGCCTCCTTTGAAGGACAAGTTCTTTACAGTTGCCTTCATCCAAACACAACACGGAGTCTGTACCAAACTCAGCCCTGGTTCTGCACTTTCCATTATCAGTGTCCTACAGTGAGGACATTCAACTAGGTTTCCCAAAAGAAACAGAAGTGCTTACATTCAGTCTCTTCCTCTGTTTATCAGGGGACCTTCAATTCTTGATAATGCCCAAGTGATTTCTACTTTCCCTGAAAGCACACAAGGCATAAAGAAAAGGTGCAAACTAACCTCTAGAATTTCTCCAACCTCTGCTGCTTCACAGTGACTTTGGTTTGGTTAGGACCTGAATTACACACACACAAAAAAATATTTTCCTTCCTCTTTTACCTGGGTTTCTTCTCCATATCTTGACTCCCATTGCAGAGAGATTTTAGCCATTTCTTAGGCAAGCACTGGGGTTTACTTTTGCAGGAACAAGTCAAACAGGAACACAGTCACCTCTCCCAACTGAGCAGCACACAGAGTAGTCTGTACTAAGCTATAGGTATTTCAGGTCCTTCAGAGAGAAATGCCATGTATAAGAGGCACAGACTGCTGTCTCTCAGTCACCTCCTTTCTAAAAGGAGAAGCTGCAACACAAGCAGATCACACCTACAATAGCATCAGATGGAAAGAGATGCAGCACAGCAATGGAAATGACCTATGAATGAGGTGAATTAGGTCTTCCTTCACATCACCTCTACCCAGAACAGGAGGTTCAGTCAAGCATTATTCCCAAACAGCCTCTGCCTAGACTTGAGGATGAGAGATGACAAAGTCACTAATACTCTGCCAGAAGGGCCCTTACCTAGTAAAAAGCTGAGATTAGACTGCCAGCAGTTTTAGTGGCATCACAGAAATCCGTTCAAATAAGAACAACACCATCAGTAACAATTGAAAGGCCAGGAGGTAAGTGTGGGATTTCTCCCCTTATCCTTTCCTACATGTACCAGAAATCCTCACATCAGGGGATATGAAGGAAGGAACTCTGAGACCAGGAACAGCTCCACACTGTAAAAAAGACTCATCAGCCACTGTTGAATGTCTTTGTCATGTAACACACAATGAGACAGACAGGAGCTCATTTTCTTTGGCCCTATGGCAGACTTTCTGCAAGAAGAAAAAGGCTTTCACAGGGACATGCATTATCAACCAGGTCATACTGCTCACAACTCAAAGCAATCTTCTGAAGTTACCAGGCAATTTTAACCCCAGTTTATGATGAGAAGGGCCTCATAATTGCTTAGTTCTTTAAAGTCCTGCAAAAACAGGATCAGAGAGAGATTCTTATCAGTGCCCTAAGCAAACTAAAAAGACTGAAACATTTCATCCCTGTCAGTCATCAGGGAGGCCACAAAGCCTTCAAGATCCACACAAAAGCAAGCATCATTTAAAAAACCCCTGTATTATTATTCTAAGTGAAGGCAGGCCCAAGAAGGAAACACAACACAGTATTTCTGGCTTTTGCAGAATGGTACTGCAATATCACAGCTTATGTTTCTCTTCTAAAATGGGGTTCATCAACCAGCTAGCCTCTTCCCACACCAATGCCATAACCTTTGCAGTCACCTATTCCTTATATGTGGCAATTGTGTCCTGAACTGCAGCTTCACCTGTTCCTTACCTGTTCATCCACTGATGATCTGCTGACTTTATTTCCTACAGCTCTGACAGGAATCTGTAGACAAGCTTGCCCTGCAAGAGTAAGCCTGTGTCAGCTGACCACAGCTAACCTCAGAGCCCTAGGTAACACCACTTTTTCCAACAGAACCATGAGATACAGATGTTGTTTCACAAGTTCATTTGAACCTCCCTGGAAAGTGAAAGTAAAATGCTTTTTTTTTCACTCCACAAACATGCCGATCTTTTCCTCTTCCCAAAGCTGTATTTTGCTGAAATAGTAGTGAGCAGCTTTAATGAAGTATTTCAGTTTAGGGTACACCTACAGGAAGAGATCATAGTGTGGGTGATGTAAAATCTAATCCAGCTAACATTAAGCAAGATTCCTAGCACCACTGCTAGCCCAAGCTGCACTCTAAGAGCACAGACTGAGGTCTCCATGAACACACACTGTAGTCTGTCATGCACTCTAATTCCCTTGCTACCTCCTCCACCTCGGGCGGCACGGGCACACCATCCCAATGCCAGGCACAAGATCGCTATAGTGGCAAGTTTTGTTGTGCCAACCCTTGTTGGAGAACCCCAAGCTGCTGCAGCACTCCAGAATTGTAGTTAATGCCAAATAGCAATGCCTCCTCTTGTTGCTTGATGTACTGTAACCAATCGCCTTGTTCCCCACAGATAACTTATCTGTATTCACACACACAGAGTCTTAAGGAGGAGCAGTCAAAATCTGAGGCTACATTCTCCCACAGACATCAAAGCGATACAGGAGGGAACAGCATTTAAGCTAGAACAGCAATCCAAAGGCTATTGTTTTAAAACTGCCATGGACTTGCTCACAGGCTTTTAATGAACTCACCTCAAATGTGTTTTTCAAATCAAAGAGTTTGTGAAAAGCAATCTTAAACATCTCACGCTAACATTCTACCAAAATGAAGAGATCTTAATATAAGTTAAAACAAGCCTCCCTGGCCCCATTACATCAATAGAAAGAACCTCTCACCTCAGTTCTTCAGCTACAGCTTTAGAAGTTGAGCAGCTGCTAGCAAGTTTCTGCCCAGCATTTGAACACACGAAAAAGGTTACAGAATTCCAGATATACAATTCCCAACTGATCAATTCCCAAATCACTTCAGAAACCAAAACTTCAAGTTTCTTGCACAAAGTGGATTTTTGCTTAGCTTGCCACCTTTTCAAAGACAGGGAAAGACATTTAATACCCGGAATTCCATTAAATGAGACACTTCCTGGTTTAATTTTTACAGAAGTAAAACGAAATGTCCAAGTGGCATGAAGCTCTATTTGGCATCTTCCAAAATCAACGGAACACTCTTCTGCCACCTATACAGAGATGCTCATCAACAGCTTGTCATGGTGCTGTGGGAACTCAACACGGGGAATGAAAGATGGGTTATGTCATTCAGTTGACAGACTCTATGAAAATAACTCTAAAAGAACAGCAAAGATCAATTCAGGACAAAACATACTTTATTGTACTGCAATGTCAGAAGTACAAGAAAAGTACTGCAGAGAACCATGCTAATGGCGCTTTTAGGGTCTGTGAAGGACAGGAGTACAAGATAATGGGGTACTACTGTACTCAGTGCAAAAACTGATTCATTTGAGGCACAAGTACACTATTGTTTAAGCAGCTTGATTCAAGCACAGCTCTGGTATGTGATCTACTCTGTTTTCTTTCTATGTGACAATTCTATAATAAAGCTACTTTTACATGAAAGAGGCAGTAGATTCAAGTCAGGGGTGTCCAAATTGCCACTTAGTAACCAAAAAACATTAAGCAAAATACTCTGCATGGTCACCCTCCCCATTTTAGTTTCAGATATGGAGCAGTGGCTAGGGAAGAAAAGTTACTATGAAAGGTCAGAGCCCAGATCTGTTTGGTTGGGTGGGGTTTTCCCTTTACCCCTCTTTTTCTGCATCTGTAGTTAACTTATTTCATGTTGACCACAATTTATCCAAGAAGAAAAAAAACCCACAGCTAACTTGTATCTTGGATAAGAAATCATACATATCTAACATTCAAAGAAATTTCAGCCCTTGAGATCTTAACTTATGGCTTAAGACACACAGAAAATGCTTGGGCACCCTTGAGTTAATGAACAGCATTTTTGCTAAAAAGGCAAGCAAGATCACTGTTTTAAACAGAGCTGGTCTCTACAAGAACAAAGCAGGAATCCAAGTCACTAGTTACTACTAGGCTGACGTACTGCTGCCCAAAAAGATAAAAATGTAACATCACAATGAAAAGGCTCAACAAACTTGAAAGATAAAGGTCTCAACACCAGAAGCAGCATTTGAAAACAAGCTGTTTAAGTCTATCTTTTCAAGAGATGCAGATTGCATAACTCTAGGCATGAACAAACATGCTGGCAATCTTCTCCTTTTACACAGCAGCTGTGTTTAACATAGGAAGTTCTGGGTTCAAAGAAAGCTACTTGAAGAATTAAGATTTGCAATTCCCTGTCTACTTAATAAGATTAGTAGAGAAATGGAAAAAAAATCACTACTGAAACAGTAGTTTCTCAGTGGATCCCTATCATTACAAACACAGCTGGATTTGTAAGCAACGCGAGACTAAACATACAGCTATTATTTTATATTATTACTATGCTCATAAGTTACATCAGTTAAAAAAAGCCAAGCAATTTTGCCCTATTTCAAGCATAGTTGCCAATCAACACCAGTTTACATGGTGAATGGGACTTCACAAATAAACGAGGAATGGTGACATCTTTGGGTCAAGAATGACAGGAAATAATGGGCTCTGTGCTACCAATCAACCTCAACAAGAATATGGCACATGGGCCAGCCCAAGCCATACCAACACTGAACCTTTAGCACTCAGCACAAATTCGGATCTCTTTACTTTAGCTGGCAAACCAGGTGAAAAGACTGGGTAAGAAAGCAAAAAAATCCAACTAAAAACTTAAGCCAAAAATTGGAATATACTTTTAAAAAAACATCTGAAGTTTTAAAACAATTTGATGCTGACATCAGTTTGTGCAAACTAAAAAGAAAACTCATTGAATTTCTAACAAAAGACAAATCCCCCAAATATTTTCCTTTTAGCCCACTGTATCTGTAGATACAACTTCAAATCTAACAGATGTAATTGAAAAAGAGAAAAAGTTACAGCATCTGCACAACATTCTTTCTACAAATAGCTGCTGGAGAGAAAGTAAAATATAAAAGGAATAAAGGAAGGAAGGTTCCATCTGAAATACTCTCACATTCTTTTCCACTCTGTAGTCCATGAATCCGACTCTGATGCTAAGGTGACAGTGTATGTAAGCAGATTTTTTTGTTGATTTTATTATATTTGAGTTTCAATTGATGAGAACCCGAGGAGAGACTCGGGTCTCTTCAGGAATTGTCAGATGGAACATGCTCCTCAAATCCTTCACTCTCTCGAACCAACGCTCTTTCCAGGATAACACGGCCCTCCTTGTAGCGCTGACTGTCTTCAGTGGCAAATTCATAGATCCAACCCAGTTTGCTGTTGCAGTTCTTGCAGCTCACGTCCCGGACCATGTGGCGGCCGGTGAGCATGACCCGATCCTGAACTTCACTGTATTGCAGATTGACCACCTGGTACAGATACACGAGACAGGGAACAGAAAGGATTAGTCTGCCGAAGGCAAAGCTTGGTAAATGACTATCAACATTTTAATAGCAGAGAGCACTGCACATGAACTGAAAACTGCAGTGCAGTATGTCAACAGCCCTTGAAAATCACTATGAAGATGTGCTTCACAGGAATGTATAACACTCACTGTGTAACTGAGAGACATGAAATGTTATGACAAGATGTACAAAAGGGCAGAGGACTGTTCAACTTTGGGTGGGAAACAGCTCATGAACAGCTTGTAAACTAATTTATATTAATCCAGTTGTAATATGTGTAACCCATTTCTAGCAGCTGATGTGAGAACTTATTCCCAGAACTCAGAACCAAACATTAAAAGAGGTACTTCCTTAAAAATCTTGGGGTGCTTCTGAAGTAATTATCTAAGAAAAAGCAAAGCTCAGTGGCTGAAACCATAGGCATGAAACAGGCACCTTTTGGTGTGCTATATTGGCAGTTTAAACATTAGGCAGCAACACCACAAACCCAGGATTTGTTGAAAAGTTGATGTCAGAACTATATCCAAACTGCTGATATGGATTCTAAAAGATGGCACTGCACCGTTTTCTCAGCTTTCCACCTGCCTGGGTTTGTTCTTTCTGCTTCAGATGTAAGGCTTCTGACTGCAGAAACGCAAAATCAAATTTCTGGGATTAAACTTCAATATTTAACACTAGAAAAATCTGAACTCCATGATCTGGTGGTTATTGGGTGAGAAAGACATCAGAACAACAGCTTTTTTCTAACTATACAGCCTAATACTAAATTTAAGTGCTACTGTCAGGACTCTGCGTATCAGAAATCCCAGGGTCAAGCACAATTAAGCAAAGACACTGCTGATACCTCTATGAACTCTGCCCATGGCCAAATGGCTTTCAAGAAGAAAACAAAACCAAAATACATCAATGATTATATAACCAAAAAGTTTTGCAAGAAAGAAAACGACTATCACTATTTTTTTCAATGAGTCTAATGGACAAATCTACACAGAAGGGTTAATAAATAATCCTACAAGTCACTCAAAAGTTATGACTTGCATATTTCAATCTGTCAAATTTGATCAATTAAAAATATATTAAAATAAAACAGAGTATTACTGCCTGTAAAAGAAATTGTGGTTCACATTAGTCGCCAGAACACTGTTTGCTTAAATGCGTTCTTGAAGTTGAACAGAACACTTTTTAAACTTTCTTTCTATAACTGAGTAACAGTGTAAATGCCTTTGAAACTCTCTGATGGACACAAGATACTCTCAGAGAGAATTTGAGGTTCATATTACAAAAATCTCCATGGTTAACATTCCATGCATTTTGGCCTCTATATACACAATCCTCTTTATAGACTTTCAGTATTGCAGATGAATGAATTTAGATAGGTTGCCATCAACAGTAAATATCTATTTTGACTTCAAATCCAGTGGAATAGTACAAAATTAAAATTAAAAAAAAAAAAAAGTAATTATGTAACACTTTAGCCACAAAGTTTTTGGCTTTTCTGATGAGACATTCATATCCCACAAACTCATTTTTCAAAAGTAAATAGCAGTTTTGCCTCAGCTTCTTACCAACCTTGTTAAAAAGGAAGGCTCTTCCTGTGGCACCAGTAAAACGAGTGGAGATGAGTTCGGAACGGTTGGTCAGAATTGTGTCACAGTTTGCACAGGAGAACAGGCGAGTGCCACCAATGTGATCCAGAAAAATTCTTCCCATTTTTAGAACTTATGTAAGTTTACACTCAAGACCTGAAAGCAAATAGAAAGATCATGTACATGTAAAAAAAGGCACTACAG
>VXAU01005461.1:28363-55047 GCA_013399695.1 Formicarius rufipectus | reverse complement strand
CCAAAATCAAACTACCACACACTTCCTAATCTTGGTTTGGGAAGTGCAGAGGGCATCTTGAGTGCTTCATCCTTTTCTTCTCTGGAATGAAGATCACAGTCTTCTCTTTGCCCTTTGTGGTACAGCTGAGCAGGCTGGCTAGAGAAACTACCCAGGAACCTTCATTTCCAGCTGAGGAAAAAAAGAAAGTGGAGTGTGTGATGCCTTCATTTGATAGCAAGTTTTGATGAGTTTGTGTGTAAGGCAGGTTCCAGTTGATTAAGGAAATGGATTGCGCAAGGCAAGAGAGAGATATCAGTTTGCAGTGCCAAAATACATGAGGAATTTGGGTTACAACACAGGGAGGTGAAAGTCCCTGCTCAAAATGCTCAGAGGCACGATATGGCATATCCAGTGCACCTACAAACAGCCCAGTGCAAGTCTCTGAGATGGGTGATATGGATCAATTGCACTTTGTCCTGAGCCAGAGCAATATTCCACTCATTCTTCAAATTCCTAAACTGTTCACCTTTCCCCACCCAGCTCTTAGCAGAAAAAACATTGGGAACTCAGCAGGGGATGCTGAAAACATCAAGGTGTTGTAAAGGCAGGACTAGAAGGTTTTAGTGGGGAGAGAGAAAAGCAGTTTGATCTCATAGGACACAGGCTGGCTACTCTGAAATAGGGCTGTAGCACTAGGAATCTTCATTTTGACTGTTTGGGAATAGTGAAGAGTGGCAGAGGTCTTAAAGAAGGAAAAACATTGTTGTGATCTCTGCAGTGTAGAGGAATGACTGGCAATGTTTCTAAAGGGGAGCTCTCCAGGTACTCCAGCTGCAAAAACTGGCTTTAGGATTGATGGAGATTGTAGACACCTCTGAAGGCAGGAAGAGCGGCAGCTGAAGGAGACAAAAGCCTACTATGGGGTGAATGTTGTAGTTGTTTGAAGTGTGTCTTGGAAATGTTTTTCCTAGTGCATGTAAGTGTGAAGGGGTATTTGTGGAAAGGGATGGTGTTATTCCACGTGTTGGAGGGAGTGGCGAAAATTTAGGAAGTGCTCTTTTAAAATTCCCTTTTAAGGAGCAGTGCACGTATTGATACAACACTGCACAGAAACCAGCCATGACCACAAACAGAGAACAAGTTAGGTTTCTTAAGGATTTGGAGTTGGGGGAGTACTTTAATTCAATTTTGGATAATTTAAGACAATGAATACAAAAATAAGTTTTAAAAATATTTTGAGATGTTTATGCTAAAAGAGTATGTTTTTGTTAAACATAACAATGAAGAATTTGGGCTGGAAATTAAAGAGCAGTGCACACAAAAGCAAAACATAGTGCTTGGGGTTTTTCTCTTCTTCTGTGGTCAATCTGCAGAGTGTCTTTTGTGTCTTGATTGTTATTTTCAACCAGAGTGGCTGTGGGAGACAAGTTCCATGCTATTCACATCTCTGTTCATATTTTTGGCTAGAAGAAATGATATCCAAGGAGTAGGAGCAATGGAGGGGGCAGCTTCACCCTGTCTCCATATTTTGTTCTTGTACAGAGTTGTACCTTTGAAAATGTTGCACATTGTACAAAAGTGTGACAGTGTTACCCAATTCTGGCAAAGCTGCCCAAATAGGAGTCTCCCACATGGGCAGGAAGGTCTATGTGGAAGCCTCCTGGTGCAACACGTATTTCTGCCTCTAGAGCACTCTGGAGTTCAGATCCAGATGATAATGATCTCCATTGGCTTCTTGGGCTTTCCTGGGCTTGGGTGCAGCTCTCATGCTATGGCTAACACTTGCTCTCCCCGGCTGCAGGGTTTTGGCTGGTGTGGACCATCATCATCATCCTCAGCTGCTGTTGTGTTTGCCATCACCGACGCACCAAGCATCGTCTCCAGGCCCAGCAGCGGCAGCACGAGATCAACCTGATCGCCTACCGGGAAGCCCACAACTACTCGGCCCTGCCGTTTTATTTCCGTATGTATCTCACCCTGTTTTCCCTGGAGATCATGAGGAGCTGGGCAGCAGCGAGTTTCCTGTGTTGGCTGGAAAGAGCAAGCAGTGGTTGGACTCAGCAAGAGGCAGCGGGCACTTAACCATGCTGCCTAACCATGGCTTGCAGACAGGAGGTGGTATATTCCAGTTGCTGGATGCATTTGAACCCCCATGAGTCTGGAGTTGAACCACAGCTACAGCACCTTCAGACCCAGCCCTGAGAGTGCAGTGATTCTGTGGGTGTTTTTCTACAAAGGTTCTTAAAAAACCTCCCTCAGCACTTTACAAGTGTTCCTCCTTTCCAGCCTGCACTTGCTGTTGGTGGAACTGAGATGTGGGGAGAGGCTTCATGAGATTTGGTCACACAGACTGGGTGGAAGTGGTGCCTCAGCAGGGACCATGCTGGCTCCCAGCCTGTGCTGTGGTTCCCAGACCATGCTGCTGGTGATCAGCCCTAGGACTTTGCATGAAGAAGCTGTTGCCCACGGCTCAGGGAAAGTACAGTCACTGCTCTCCTTGTGCCCTGCTATGCTGTGCTAGGACAGCAGGTCTTGGCCTTCTGACTGGAAGTACCACAGCTGAGTTTCCTGTAATGGACTGTTGAATTGCATGTACGAACTTTTCTCATTAAACTCTGGCAACCACCTCAGGAACACTCCCCAGCAGCCTTTTTCTTCCCAGCCCCAGGGACATGCAATTGCACATGGAAAATTGCAGTTTTATCCTTAAATGTTTCCAGTATTTAAGTCCATTCTGTCTATATGGACTCTTTGGTTGCTTCTTAAGAAATAAACAAAATATTTCATAGGTTTGTGGGGCTGTAAGTACAATAAATCAAACTCTTTTGCCAGTTCTGCGAATTTATTCTGACTGCATCAGAAGAATTGAATCCAGCACTAAAACAGCAACCAAAAGCCATGATCCCAAGTTCCTTGTAACCACTCATGTCTCTTCATATTTGCACAATGCTTTGTGAGATGAAATCTTTGATCTTGAAAATGGAAACTCAGCTGAGAAGCCAGTGTTGGAGAGGGCTGGGGAGTTGTTCCCTCCAGCCAACGCAGGCCATCCCCTGTGCAGTTTATGAGCCTGTATTGGGGTACACGGTCCAGGGAGTTTTGGCAGGTAGCTGTAAGTATTGACTTGAGAGCCAGGAGATCAGGCTGCTGTTCCCAGCTCCCTGCTATGTTCCTCTCCTCCTCTAATGGTGGCCCTCCTGTGCTGCATTTGCTGCTTCTCTAAAACGTGACACAACTCACTTGGGACAAGTTTTGGCACCCCTTTAGAGCCCATTGAGCTCTTCAGTGGGAAGGTGTTGGTAGGTGACAAATGTCATACCAACCTGTGTTAGTGACTTGTTTCCTGAGATAAGCTGCTTCTGAAATAACTTCTCTTCCTTGCCTCCCACTTCTAGGGTTTTTGCCAAACTATTTACTACCTCCCTACGAGGAAGTGGTGAACCGACCGCCAACCCCCCCGCCACCATACAGTGCCTTACATCAGCAGTGCATCCCAGCAGGCAGCAGTAGCACAATCCCAGACACGCCAAGGAACCTGCAGCCAGCACAGAGCAGCTCTGCAGCACCCAGCAGCAATAACAGCAGTACTGACAGCACTGGAGCCCCCGGCCTCGGGGACCCTGAGCCCTCCACCACCATGATGGTCGAGCGAGCAGTTGTGAAAATGCAAAGCGTCGAGCCCAGCAGCACCAGCACAGGAGCTGAGCTAGTGGAGAGGGCTGGTCCCGATAAGGATACGGAGTGCAAGGAGGAACTGTTGAAAGGTTACAGCTCTGAGAGCTTAGAGCAGAGCAGTGCCATCCCTGAGGCGAAGGACAAGACGCCGGGCAGGCAGCGCCGCTTCACCGGCGACTCGGGCATCGAAGTCTGCGTATGCAACCGGGGTCATCACGACGATGACCTCAAGGAGTTTGATGGGCTCATTGATGATGCTCTGGATGGGCCCCTGGACTTCTGTGACAGCTGCAGTGGCCGTCCCCATGGGGATGAGGAGGAAGGGCTTTTCAGTGCTGCCGAGGAGCAGCACCGCGAACACAGCCACCACCACCTGCCCCGGCAGCCGGTGTGTGTACTCTTGAACACAATAAATGAGCAGGACTCTCCAAACTCTTGCACCAATAACTCCCCCAGCTAAGGCAGCAAAGTGGAAGGGAGAATCTGGGGAAAAAAGTACAAAGAAATAAAAATGGAATAAGAGGATTAAAACTTTAACAGGAGGAAAAGGTGATACAGCCTTCTTTTTTAGTTTATTTTTCTTTCTCCCCCTCCAGTATAATGTGGGGACTAGTCCTTGAAGGCCCAGCTTGTGCGGGACAGGTCACTCTGGGTTTTGTTAATCATACCTGTCCTGTTCCATGGAGCAGGGACTGTTGTTTCTCAGTGAGACTTTCTAACAAATGGTGATTTTGGTGATGGTTATTATGTGTTTGTTGGTTTTAGTTTTCTGAAACACTGCTTTATCTCGCAATCAGTAAAACTCAGCAAATCTCACCCTGGGAGGATACCAAATCACCATAAGGCTTCAACCTCTAGGTGTCTTCCCAGAAGCGAGCAGCTTCTGACAGTGCCAGCAATCAGTAGCCCAAGAGTTCTGGTTTGATATAGTGCTCTTGAGGCATTGGGGATTTCTTTAAATCTTTTCATCTTTTTTCCTTTTTTTTTTTTTTTCCTCCCCCAGTGTTAAGTTTTCCTGAAGCTGATGAATGCCTGAACACATCAGCCCTATAATCTCTGGTGCTTCAGTGTTTAAGACAGCAGGTAGGATATTTCCCACTTGATGCTGGTGACTGAAGGACCAGTTTCTTCTAGAAGGAGTGTTAGTCTACCGTAAGGAGTTTGAAGAGGAAGAGTTTGCAGAAATTTGCCTTTATGTGTCATTTTTAAAGACAAGTGTGTTCCTTCAATGCCTCCACGAGCACAGTTAGCAGTTAGAATCCAGGCAGCTGGGCTGCCTTCCAAGTACTGTGGTCTCCGAATGACCTTTTTCCCGGTGTGCTGCAAAAGGGCTTGCCTTTATTTTTTTTCATTTTCGTTTTGCACCCTGATAGCAGCACACTTGAGTTAAGATGACAAAAAAGAAGAGGGCTCTCCTTGGCCAGCGTGCCTTCAAGCTTCAGCGATGCATGTTGAACAAATGGAGACGAGAGCTCCGTCCATTGCGAAGGGATGACTTACCATGTAGATGTGGAAGACCTGTGCAGTATTTTTTTTTTTTAATCCAAAAGTTTGGTGCGATTCTAATAATGACCACTTAAAGAAATGAATGTCTGTTTTCTTTCTTTTCTTTTTTTTTTTTTTTTTTTTTTTTTTTTTTTTTTTTAATTATGGTGGCAACTGGCTACTGTATAATGTCTGTGAGCGTGTGTGTGTGACTGCAATCCATGCATGCGAGTCCTACTGGTGATATGAAAACCTGCTGTAAGACTGCAAGAAAATTTACTGTAGCTTTGCTTTAATAAACAGTAGAGATTTTGATAGTAACAACCTGAAGGGAAAAAAAAAAAGAAAAAAGAAAAAAAAAAGAAAGACCTGAAACTAACATTCCCTAGAGTGCTCGTGTAGAAGAGAGCACAGTTCAGACTATGTATCTTGTTCTCGGGATTTCTCCCTCTCCCTTTTATAATTATGATCGTCCAGATCATTGCTGTAATGGGGAAGAAAACCATTGAAAACCGAACTTGGACATACTCAGATTTGATTGATTGAAAACCAAAATCAGTTTTAAATAAGGTGGAAACCAAAATATAATGCCTTTTCTGATAACTTTCTTGAGTGTATGTGTATCATTTTGAGGGCTAAGAACAAGATTTGTCTTTATGGTCTTGTTTTGTTGTTCTAACTTGGAAGTATGTGGTGCTGTGCTGGCTACAGAGCAAGGGAAGTGGTGCTTATTCCAGCATTTTACCTGCACCTTTGAGGATAATGCTCTTCCCTTACAAAATTTTGGGAGAATCTTCCTCCTTTGCCCATGCAGTCTCTCTCTTCCACCAAAACAGCTGACAAAGGCAGCTCTTCAGTTTGTGTCTTAGGGTCCTCCTAAGAAGGAAGGACTTAGATTTGGGGACCTCATTCCTGGGGCATGAGTGGTGGCAGGCTGTGCATGCCCCAGAGCAGGGCTGCCTGGGGACTGGTCCCTTCCACCTGTGTGCACTGACCATGTGTATCCTGGGAGAAGAGAATTAAAGATCCCCAGTGCCACCCCCAGGAATTTGGTGCATATTGGCCTCTGGCTTTATTTCTCACACCGCAGAGGAAGCTAAAGAAGCACATCTGTCCACAGAATGTTTTTTTCTGCTGTAAATCCTGGGGATGGCCCCATGCCAGTGGGAGACCCTCTGCCAGCATTTCTGTTGGCAAAAGACAAAAACCTCCATGTTTGCTCTCCTGCCATGCCACTAAGGGCAGGGGAACCCCCTACTTCTTCTCTGGACATGGAGGTGAGTACCAATAAGCTGTGCTGATGCTCTTAGTTTTAAAACATCAGGAAGAAGCAGTGGTGTGCCTGTTTTGTGACTCCTGGAGGTTTTTTTAAGCTTTTGAAGATCATAAAGAGACAACTGGGGCACAAACCATGTCTCTTCAGCTCACAAGTGCCAGAGGAGCAGGACTGTCAGTGGCTCTTGGTGCTTTAGGCTTTTAGACGTGCAGCCTGGGGCAGCTGGTATGGGGAGGAGGAGTGGTACAGAACACCAGGCAGGTGAGCTCCTCACACATACCTCGGGTGCTGCCTCTTCAAGCAGGCAGAGAACTCTCAAACCTCCAGAGCTGAAGCTTCAGAAAGGTACTTGATTCTCATAGTTACTCCCGTAGAAAGCCAGCAGGGCTCTTCTCCAGATGCACTCCCTGGGTGCAGAATGCTGGAGCTGTGAGGACACGGGCAGATGTGGATCTGTAACACCAGAGCACCAAGTCCCACCCATTCCCAGCTATAAGGGGAGTGTTTTATTGGAGATGTGAATGTGTAGTTTCAAAACGGAATTGCAGTAGTGCAGCAGGTTTCACAGCAAGTTAGTGTCAAAATCTACTGCTCAGTGTTTTGCTTTACAACCTGCTTTATATGATATTGCTGATACTCCTTGAAGTCTATTTTTGCTGAAGTTCATGGCAGTGTGGATCTGCTTACATGGCATGTTCTTGGCCACTAAAGTTGGCTCTGAGGGCAAGGACCGGGCAGGTGTCCTGGAATGCTGGGGGTGGGTTGCCTGGGAATAGGTGAAGAGCACAGTGTGGTGGCTCAGCAGGAGTGTTGCCTGTGCACAGCAGGGTCTCCAGGGACCAGTGGGCACTGCAGTGTTGCCTCAGTGTTCCCAAGGGACTCTTCAGCTCTCATAATGCAAAAACTCCTCCTCTGGGAACGCTGGTGTGATTTTCCTGCCGCATATTGTTCCATGTTTGTACAATCCTGTGGATGGGTGTTGGCTGAAGATGGAGGAGGGGGGAATTGTGTCTTGGTGCATACCAGCAGTCTGTTCTCAGAGCTCTGCCTGACTAAATGGAGGCTCAGGAAAGCTGAGGTGCAGGTAAGTCTCTGTGTTACATAGTCATTGAAAGCTTCCTGGAGCCAGAAGCCTGAAGAGAAGCAAAAGCAGCAGCTCCACTGACAGCGTGTCTGTTCCACTGGACAGTGGGAGCTTTTTGCTCCGCAGGCACCCCTCACCACTGGGGGCTGTGCTCCCTTCCTGCCCCGTGCAGCCTGGGCTCCCAGAGCCCTGTCTCTTCTGCTTCTGTGCACTCCCTGGCTGGGCTCATCCCACCATGATCCGCTCCCTGCAGTTTGCAGGGTCCAGCTCCAGTGGATAAGCCCCCTTTGCAGTCTCAGATGAGTGGTTCTCCCCAAAGGCTGCTCCTTCCAGCGCTCACTCACCCTCCTGTGCAGCACATCTCAGGGAGGCTTTCCCCCTCTTTTCTTCTTCCTTCTTTTGTTTATACAGGAAAATCCTGGAGCAGGCTGGGAGGGGAGGCAGAGCGGCAGCCCCCTGGCTCGGGCGAGCTCTGTAGCATCCCACGGCAGGCAGCCTGGGAAGGCTGGGATGAGTTGCCTCTTTGTCAGAGCTGGTTCCCCCATCCTTGCAGCGCTGATTTGTTGTTATCAGATGGGCTGGGTGCCCGCACCGGGGCCGTCGCGACGGTGGTGCAAGCGCTGCAGTCTCTGTGCCGGGGCGGGTCACAGGAGGCCGGGCCGTCTCTCGGTTTGTTTTCGGCGGATGAACAGCTGCGTCCTGAGGTCTGTGCTTACTCAGCTCTCCTGGCACCAGGCCCGCTGCAGAGCCCACAGGTATTCCGAGCGTCTCCTGCTCCTCCTGCACTGGCTGTCACTCTCGGTCACAGTCCAGGGTCATCCAGTGCCTGGTGCAAAGCGAAGCCTCTCAGACTTGCAGGGCTGCTGAGCTGGGTCCTGCAGCACAGCTGGGTCAGCCGAGTGCTCTGGGGGTGCCTGTGCCCCCCAAAGCGACTTTGTGTGATGGAAAGGCTCAGGCTTGCTCTGCCCAGTGCCCCCAGGTCCTGCCTCGGGAAGATGCATGTCTGCTTCATGGTGTACCCAGGGAACAGTGTGGGAACACCCATGAATGAAAACACTTCATCCTTTCCACCATCACCAATTCCTCTCTGCCTCGGAGATGAAACCACTAGTTCCCAACCCCTCCAAACCCTTCCAGTACCTTTCCCCCCTCTCCTCATTCCCCCATGCAGAGACCCTGCGCAGCCCCCTAAGGAGGGCAAGGACCCAACACAGCCCAAGCCATTTCATCCGCAGGATTATTTCAGCAGCAAAAGCCTCAGTGTTCCCAGCGGCTGCCCGTGCTCAGTCAGCTAAAACCCGGTGGCAGATGCTGCGGTTCCTCCCAGCTGTCCCGTGGGCGTGGCTGCCTCATCCCCCATCAGCTTTGGGGTCGCTGAGCTGCCCAGCGCCAGCTCTGAACAAAGCATTGTCCAAGGTGGTGGGTTTATGTGTCTTGAGTCTCAGGGAACCCCAAGTTCTGCAGGGCCCTTGGGAGCAGGACGATGTTGGAGGCAACCACAGGTCAAATCCAGCACTGCCGCACTGCCGGCAGCCCAGGTGAAGCTTTCTGGTGGGGCCGGGGCTTTGGGCGCAGCAGGAGAGCCCCAGAGCAGCTGTCAGGATGTAAATACCAACCGTGTGAATCAGCAGCGTCTCTGCCCGCTCCCAGAGCAGCGAGCAGCCGTGCCAGCAGCTCTTTACCAGCTCACAAGGGACCGGGCAGCTGGTGCTGGGCGCCGAACCCCTGCGGCAGCATCTTCTCCCGGCCGGGAGGAGATGGGCTGAGCAGGGGGCAAGACACCCTTGCACAAGACATAGCCTGGCAAAGGGGAAAACGCAGGCACAGTGCTAGTGGCTGCAACCAGAGGTGTTCTCCTGTTTAGAGGCATCCCTGGTTCAAAGGTCCCCATTTCTGCCCCAAGGGACATGCTGTCTTTCAACACGTGTGAGTGCGAGTGTCCGCACCTTGCTGTGAGTGCCTTGGCAAACAGCAGGGTGTTGGCCCCAGGTTGACTCTGGCAAGGAGAAAATCCCTTCCCTTACCAAGAGCAAACTCAAATGCCTTGGCAAAGGGGCACAAAGGTGTTGGAGGTCCTGCTGATGCTCCTGGAGGCATCAGAATGCTGCAGTTGGTGGTGGCTGCAGGAGGCTGAAGAGGAGCCCCCCTGCCGATGTGTACTGCCAGGGACAGGATCTGAGGCAGGGCAGGACCAGGCTGGCATGGAGGAGCCAGTCCCCAGAGAAGCCCAGAGCATCATGTTTAGCCAAGTTTTCCCAAAGCTCAGTCCAGTCCCCCTTCACCCACCCAGCTTCAGCCTGTGCTAGCAGAGGAAACCCAGTGGCACCCCTGGTGTGATGGAAACAGGCAGGGCAGCAGGAAGGAGTCAGGGCTCAGCCCTGAGAAGCCAGCAGAGACTCCATGCAGCAGCGGTGGAGCAGGACTCCTGCTGCATTCCCTCTGCCTGGCTTCTGGTGGTCAGCTGCACAAATCGTCCTGAGGACTGCCCCCCGGCACAGGCATGTGCATGGCAGTTCTTCCTCCAACTCCTCCCTACCACCTTGAGCCCCCAGGAGAATGACTGCGAGGAGGGAGGATGCTCTCGGTGCCATGCCAGGCTGCAAATGCATTGTCTTCATCATCCTTGTACCGCAAGACCCATTTGGCATCAGATGGCAAGTGATGAAGGGGCAGCCTGAAAGCCAAGTGCTGGGGTTTGAAAGAACATGTACACCTTGACACACTGAGTAGGAAGTTTAATGGTGGGGAGGTTTTAGGTCAGTTTTCCACCTGCTATCACAAGAGAGAGAAGGGGAAAGAAAAAAGTGGGGGCATGCAGGGCAGGGGGCATCACATTGTACTGGGGCCATGTGGGCCTTTCCCCTCCACTCTGGCTGCTTTCCCTCCAGGGCCCTGAGCTGTATCTGTGCAGCTATTTAGTTAAATATTAAGAGGTCAAGTAATAGAGAACCAGAAACCTAATTACACACTGCCCTCCGTGGCAGAGTGGTTTTTGGGGAAAGCAAAGCAAACGTGACCCCTTGTGTTACAGGAATGTTGTGCTGCTGCTGGACTGACGGTGGCCATAATCCAGCCAGACACTGAGTGCTCAGAGCACCATGCAGGTGGGAGATGTCACACTGCTGCACAGGGAATTTTGGCAGCCCCTGGATCCATGGTGCCCATGCACTGGGTCTGGGGGGCTGCAGTGGAGCTCAGCTGTGGGGTTTGGGCACCTCTGGGTGCTCCTCTGTGTCCCTGAGCAATAGGAGTTGATTGGGACACTCTGTCCTGGGATGGGGCAGAGAAAGGCAGGGCTGGGGGAGCTCTTCCCTGCCCCATGGCAGGCTCAGCTCCCAGCTCACATGGTGTTCATTCTCCCTGCTCCCAGCAGGGAAACTGATTCAGAGGCTGGCCAAGGCCACCCACCCAGAGTCACAGCCTGGACATCCTTAACCCCCAAACTGCCCACTAGACACTTTCCCCCCTGTCCTGGCTGGGGTGGGCCCTTCTCCTCCCATCAGCTGTGCGAGTGACTGATTTCCATGGCTCATGGTTGTCTCTGCACAAGCCCTCACCCCACATCCCTGGAGGGCCAAGGGGCTCCTTGTGGTAGCAGCCCTGCAGAGAGACCACAGCCTTCCATCTCTGCCCAGTGCTCACAGCAAGTTGTGGGGCCACCACACATCTTGCACCTTCCCCGCCCTCCATCTCCTGCCCAAAAAATAGCCAGTCGTGCTGTGTTGGGAACATCTTTATTCAGACAAGCCTGCATCCATGGGGCAGGCAGGGTTTAGCCTCTGTGGTCCTGTCCCAACCCACCCCACCACTGCCTGGGATCTCAGGCTCACCCCCATCATGAGGCTGCTCTCCAGGCATCCCGCAGACGGGCCTTCACCTGAAACTTCTGCACCTGCAGCACGACACCAAATTTGCCCTCCAGTGAGGGCAGGGGCTGGTCCTCAGGGCACTCGAGTGTGAACCTCTGCAGCACCCAAGCCAGGAAGAGGAAGAGCTCCATCTTGGCCAGGACTTTTCCCAGGCAGACACGGATCCCGGCCCCAAAGGGGAGGTAGCTGGGTGAGGGTGAATGTATGTGCTGGCCCTGCTCATCCAGGAAGCGACCTGCAAGAGGAAGGGGCACCATTGGCATCAGGAGGGATCAATGCCTCCTGCCTGAGCCCTGCCTGTGTTCATCACACGTGTCCCTCCCGTGAGCTGCAGAAGCACAGGTGCTGTGAATGCCCTTGATGGGTGGGAGCAGGATATGACCTCCCACTACTAAGCCTCCCCCAGGGCTCAGCCTCTCCTGCTGCACCCACCCCACTGTCCCCTGACCCCAGGGAGGATGTGGATCACCAACCCACCAGGATTGAACTCCTCGGGCTTGTCCCACTCCTTCTCATCGTGGTGCACAGACCAGAGGTTGATGATGACCCTGGCGCCCTTGGGGATGGAGTATTCCCCGATGCTGCAAGGCCAACACAGAGTGAGACAGTCGCTCCTGCCCCACGGTCACTTGCCCACGACCTGCCTGTGCCCTGGGTGGTCTCACCTGGTGTCGGCAAGGGACACGTGTGGGATGAGCAGGGGGGACACGGGTCGGATGCGCAGCACTTCACTGATGGTGGCCTCCAGGTAGGGCAGCAGTGGCCGGTCGCTGAGGTGGGGGTGACGCACCAGGCCAATCTTCTGGTCCATTTCCTCCTGTATCTTCCTCTGGACCTGGGAAGGGAGCAAGGACTGGGGTAGGAGCCCAAGGGGATGTGCCCTGTGCACAGTGGGGTATACCCAAGCATCACGAGCACATCCTGTCAGGTTGTGCAAGGCAGAATTAAATGCCCACAGCCTGATCCTGCCTATTTGTGGAACCTGACATGTCTTTTGGCAGCTGCATTCCCCGAAGCCCCCCACAATGTCCCTGGTGCTGGAGGGAGCCCAGGCTCTCTGCCATGGAGTGCAGACCCTACCTCGGGGTAGTGGAGCAGATAGAGCACAGCCCATTTGAGCACAGTCGTGGTGGTCTCCACGCCAGCCCCAAAGATGTCCCCCACTGTCATGAGGAGGTGGTCATCAGTCAGCTCAAGTCCTGACACTGGGGGGCTGCTGTTCTCAGCACTGAGCCTCACTTGCAGGAGGGCATCCATGAGGTCCTTCACAGTGTCTCCACAGAAGGCTTCCTGCCAGGAGACATGGGTGAGCCAGGCTGTCTTGGGCATATCCCAGCTCCAGCACCCTGCAGCTCCCCAGCATCTCCCCATCCTTGCACCTTGTGTTCAGTGAATTTCTGCTGGAGCAGCTGGTCCCGGACCTGGAGGCATTTCTTCAGCAGGGCCAGGTCCTTGTTGGGAAAGATCTGGGGGAGAGAAACAAGAGGGTCCAGTCCAGTCCCTGTAGGTCCCCAGGCAGTCTCCCTGTGCCCAGCAGGATACTGGAACACTGGGATAGGGACCATCCTAACTTTGGAAGGCTCCTGCAGGACACATCCCAGCTCCTTCCTCTCATCCAAGGTGAGAGGAACAGGCAGTCCCCATGTCCCAGCTCACCTGGAGCCAGGGGAAGATGTCCACCAAGCTCTCCTTGGCCACAGTGTCCACGATACCCTGGCTGTACTTCAGCATGGCTTCAAACTCAGGGTCCCCACGCCGGTATGAGGAGTTGAAGCAGAGGGAGCAGACCACGTTGGTGACAGCCCGTGTGAGCTCAGGGGCCATGTCCAGGGCCGTATCCTGCGCAGCGCTGAGCGTCTCGCACAGGGACGCAGCCTCCCGGCAGACTGGGGTGGGGGAGAGGCAGGTGAGGGGGTGGTGAGGGGACGGTGGTGAAGCTAAGGGGTGAGGGGGGCAGCTGGGGGCTGGAGGGAGGGGCCCCTGCTCCTTCAGGGTGTGCAGAGAGGACCCCCGACCAGGGCTGAGCCCCGAGGGCCTGGGCTGGGCAGAAGGGACAATGCTGCGTGCTGGAGAGGAGCAGAGAGGATGGAGACATGCAGGGAAGTCTGTGAGTGGCTGGATGCTATTCCTGGGTGGAGTGAGGAGCTGACTCCGTGCCTCAGTTTCCCCATCTGTGAGTGATGGGAATCAAAACTCAGGGTGCAAAATGCATAGGGAGAGGTGTCGGTAAAGCAGCGGGGATGGAAGGAGATGGATCGAGCCCGCAATTGGCAAGGGGATGCCGGGGGGTTTTCCGGGGAATTAGAGCATGGAGGAAGGACCAGTTCGGCCTGGACCAGGTGCGGGAGGGAGCCAGAGCTGGGAGGGAGCCTGGGGTCTGGTGGGAGGCACTCACTGATCCTCTCGAGGGCGAGCGAGCCCTCCCCGAACATGGAGAGGGCAGTGTGCACCAGCTTGCGCTGGAACTTCCAGAGGGGCCCGTAGCTGGCGAAGGCGATGTCCTTGCCCCCCCGGGACAGCAGGTCTGTGGTCACCTGAGGGACAGGCAGCCCCAGGGTCACCCCGCTGCAGGGCAGCCCCGGGGTGACGCTGGGGGGATGGATGATCATCTCAGCTCACCCCAGGGATGCTCTGAGGGGCTGAGGGTTAGTGCAGGCACGCAAAGCCCACACCATGAGTTTTGCTTTCCCCCCTGCCAAGCACTGATGGAGATGTTCGGAGTCCGATGCCAGGGTTGGGTGCCCGGGAACTCAGGGGCGTGGGGAGCCTGATGGTACCCGTGCCCATGCCCCGAGATGCAGCCAGATGTGGGACAAACAGGCACCCTCTGTTCGGAGGATGCACAGGGCTCACTCTGGGGAACAGGGCATTGAGGGGCTGCCCTGCCACTGTGGGCAGGATGGCGAGAGGCAGACGGACCCTGCTGGGCGCTGGTGCCTTTGCTGGGCGCATCCCCCACCTCTCCCCGCACCGCAGTGGGATGGGCTCCCCCAAAACCTGCCGCCGACTCACGGTGCGGGGCCGTCCGGCGAAGTCTTTCCCCTTCTTCAGCAGCACCTCTCTGGCGTGCCGGTAGCTGTTCACCACCACCACGTAGTGGGAGCCCATCCACAGCCCGTAGAGGCTCCCGTAGCGGCCCTGCAGGCGCCACAGCCGCAGGTGCAGCTGGGGGTGCCCGGCCAGATGCAGCAGGCTCCCCACGAGCGGCAGTGCCGGCAGGCTCCGTGGGCGCCCCAGCCCCGTCCCGGCTCCCCAGGGCGCCCCGAGGCGCCGCCGCACCACCCCCCAAGTGCAGAGCAGCGCCAGCAGCAGCAGCAGCAGCAGCAGCGCCATGGCCCGGCCGGGGGGCTGCACCAGCGCGGGGGCCGCGGCCCTTATAGCGGCGGCGGCGCCTCGGCACGGCCCTGAGCCGGGCCCCGCTCCTTATCGGGGGCGCGGAGAGGGGGGAGCCGCGGCCGGGCCCGGGGCCAGCGCCGCAGCTGCGNGCCGTGAGCGGGCACGGGGCACAGCGCGGCCCGCGGGGCGGCCGGGGCGGCACTGCCGTCGGGGTGCAGGCTGCGGTGTGCCCGGGAGGGAGAGGGCAGGTGAGGCACGGATAGCACTGGGCAGAACTGGGGAAGCACTGGGGATGCTGATGAGGCATGGGCAGCACTGGGGATGCTGGTAAGCCGGGGACAGCACTGGTCGAACAATGGGAATGCTGAGAAGCCATGGACAGCACTGGCCAGCAGTGGAAATGCTGATAAGACATAGACAGCACTAGGTGGCACTGGGAATGCTGAGAAGCCATGGACAGCACTGGCCAGCAGTGGAAATGCTGATAAGACATAGACAGCACTAGGTGGCACTGGGAATGCTGAGAAGCCATGGACAGCACTGGTCAGAACTGAGCAAGCACTGGGCAAGCACTGGGAATGCTGATAAGGCATGGACAGCACTGGTCAGCACTGAGAATGCTGAGAAGTTTTGAGCATCCCTGATTGTCAGCCCTGATCAGTGATGGGGAGCCACGGGCAGCACTTGACGGTGCCGAGCAGCCCTCATCAGTACTGGTGAGCACTGGTGTCACTGGTCAGTCCATGGTAGCACTGGTCAGCCCTGGACAGTAGAGGGGAAGCACTGGTCAGCGCTAGTCCGTGCTGGTCAGCGCTGGTCAGTGCCGGGCAGCCATGGGCAGCCTCGGGGTGTCTGTGCCCGCGGTGATGTCCGAGGCTGAGGTGTCCCGGGGGAGTCCCTTGGGAACAGGAATCCCTTGGGAAGAGGAGTCCCTTGAGAACAGGAGTCCCTTGAGAACAGGAGTCGCTCCCAGCGCTGCCTCGACGTGCCGCGGGTCCTTCGCCTTCCCGACCTTCCTGGCCCTCGGCGCTCGCCGTAGCGGCTCCCGGGGGCGGTCAGGGCGGGGCAAGATGGCGGCGGGGGGCGCGGCGGACGCCCAGGCGCGCTTCGGGCACTCGGTGAAGGGGCTCCTGACCGAGAAGGTGACGAGCTGCGGCACCGACGTGATCGCCCTCACCAAGCAGGTGCTGAAGGGNGGGATCGGGATCGGGATCGGGATGCGGGCGCGGCTGAGCAGCGCCGCGGGGCTCTCGGTGCCTTCGGCAGCACTGGGACGGCGGTGTGGAGCGGGAGGCTGCCCCTGTCTTACGCCGTGTCTCCGGGGGCACAGGCGCGCCCTGTGGATGTGTCCCGCACGGTGTCACCCCGAGTGTCACCCTGCCAACCGCCACGGGAAGCGCGGAGCTGCTGCCTCATAGCCTGGTCTGTGCATTTGTCTTTTAGCTCCTGGGTCAAGCTGCGAGAAACATGGTGATGCAAGAAGATGCCATCCTGCACTCGGAAGATGTAAGCTGTGTTCTTCTGCTCAAGCAGCAGTGGCTTCAGGGGTAGGAGCAGAGGAGGGTGATAAGAGCAGTTTGCAGACGTGCTCCTGGAGCCCTGAAGTGAAATACCTGAATTCAGGCAGCGTGGCTGGTGGCCAGAATAATGTAGTGCTTCCTCAAACCCATGTGTGCCACTGGCCCCACAGCGTCCTGCAGCCTGGCCGGCCCTCAAGCTGTGCCCTCTCTGATTCAATGCTCTGGGACTGTGGGCTGAAACAAAGCACTTGTGTCTGTGCCTGTCCTTGGGAAGGAAGAGGAAAGTGTGCCACTGCTGACAGATACCAGCAGGGGTGTTTTGTAGGCAGTGCAGTGATACAGTGATGGCTGTGCTGGAGGAACTCCCTGGGGTATTGGGCCAGCTTGCGCTGTGGTTCTGCAGGCATTCATTCTTTGTTTTGTTCTCCACAGAGTTTAAGAAAAATGGCCATAATAACCACTCATCTACAGTACCAGTAAGTAGGGGACACCATGTTCTCTCTTGGGGGCTGAGTGGATCCCTCAGTCCTTTCCTGTTCCCCTTAAAGACTTTGCATGAAGCACACTCAGACCAATCGCTCTTTTCCGCTTCTTCAAGGCTGAGCACACTCTGGAGCTGGTATTTTCCAGCCCTCTTCAGTTCTACTGGTACAGCTCAGGCTGTTTTGGAGTGGCAGCTGAGATTTTTGCCATGCATTGTATCTCCTGTGAGTGTGTGGGACACATCTGGGACTGAGAGGAAGAAGCCAGTGCCACTGTTGTCCCTCAGGACTTAATCCAGTAACAGGGGATTTCTGTGTGTCTACTGAGCCTATTCTTTGACATAACACTGTGACCGAGATTTTGCTTTTCTAATGCTCTTTTTGTCTTTTCTTATCTAGGCAAGAAGCAATTCAGAAGAAGTGAGTACCACTCTGGGCTACATGTGTGGGTGTGGAAAGGGAAACATGATGGAGTAGGATGGAAGGAAGCAGAGCAGAAAGGTGTTTGCAGCTTCCTTTGAAGCAGATGCTGGCCCAGCAAGATAGCATTTCAGTATTGTGAAGAGATGATGGGATATATACCAAAACTTCCTTTTGATACAGCCTGGGAGGTTGCTTATGGTGGGAGGCAAAGGTGGTGTGGAGCAGAGCTGGGTAGAGCAGGGTGCACAAAGAGGTTTGCCATGTGGGGACACAGAGGTGGGTGGGGGAGCCCCAGGGTTTCTCTTTGCTGTAGTGTCAGCAGTTGAGCTGCTGTGGTCCCTTGGGCACAGGCAGCACAGCACAGCCTGAGGAGCACATCTCACTCTGCATCTCCTCTTGGTCCCCAGTGTCGAGCGGTCATCAAACCTTCAGGACCAGCTGAGTCACTTGCTGAAGTGAAGGGGATACAAAGGCACAAGGACATCTTGACTGGCACTGAAGAAAGGAAAGCATCCTTTCCCCTCCAGCCTCTGGGGTTCAGAACTACGTCTGGATCATGCTGGATGTCACCTGGGATATGTGCAGAGTCTGTGTGTTTCTGGACACGTGGCCCCCTCTCATGTGCCTCCATCCACACTTCTGCTCTGGAATGCTGCCCTGTGCCCACCTGAAACTAACTCACCTGAAACTTTTCTCCCCCAGCAATTCCTGTGTCTGCTTACTTCCATGTAGCATGAGGTGCTCAGCCCACATCAGCAACCCTGGCAAGAAATGCACAGAGTTGAGCTGTGGGGTTTAAATGCAGGTGCCTGCAGTTTGCCACTGATCTGTATTTAAGCCACAGGGGTGGCACAGAATGCAGTTTATTTAGAGTATCTTAATCGCTGGGAACTGCAAGTGCCTGGGTGGTTGAGAGGTGCTTCAGTGTAGGCTGAGGTGCCAGTCCCAGCCCAGAATTTCTGAAACCAGGAATCTGGGCACACACCTCTGCCAGTGGTCTAGCTGGATGTTGTTTGGCCAGCAGCCTGCTTGGAGGTTATCTTATTTCACACTCTGCCAGAGTTTGGAACATCAACCCTTTGCCAGCCCATCTGTGCTGCATTCAGCCTTCAACTGCATTCCTTTTCCTGGGCTTCTTCTCCAGCTTTTGATGAAGCAGCCTTGGCTGTGGGGTGTGTTTGTATCTGGTTGGGAAGGTATCCAAAGGCCCGGCTGGGAAGCAGGCAGGAGAGCATCACGAGCTGGAGTGCTCAGTTCTGCACTGCTCTGTCAAACATTAGCAACCTGTTCACATCTTGGGGAGTAACACCAGGCCCAGGCTATAAATACAGTGTCTTGTTTTTGATATGTCACTTATCTGGAGCACTTGGAGTGCAGGGGAAGCACTTGTTTCTCTGAGTGTGCTTTTCACCAGCTGATAGGAGCAGTCAGGCTGGGAGCAGGCATTCACCTGCCACATTCCTATCAGAGCACTGCTGGGGTTTGGCTCCTGTGCTTCAGAGCCTTCTCCTGGGCTGACTTTCACCATCCCTGCCAGGGTCACTGTCTCTTTGGGCTTCACACGATGGCATCCCAGCTTCTGTGTCCCCATGAAGTTGCCATTGTTAGCCCAGGCACCATGGTGGGTATTTTGCCTTGCGTGGTGTCTTGATTCCTGGCTTTGCAGTGGGAGTGAGGATTTTCCCTGAGCTGCTGGAGAAGCTGCTACTCTCTTGCTGGGAATAAAAACTGTCCTGAACACCACCAAATCACAGTGCAGTGTGTGCTGGATGCCATTGCCGATGGTCACTGTGCAGCAGCGACACTGGAGTGATGGGTCTCTGCTGCCCAGTCTCCCCCATTGTGCTTGAACTCTGGTGTCTTCACAGAAGCAGCAAGTCCTTGAAGGTGGCACATGACCTCCAAGGTCCTGTGCTCCGTGGCATTAAACTTGAGCTTCCCTGCATTTGGAGTGAGCAGGGACAGGGCTGCACTGTGGAGGAGCAGAGCTGCTGGGGGGCAGGCAGCAGGGTGGGTTTTGGGCGTGTGGGTGCAGGTGCAAAGTGAATGATGGGATCGTGCCCACCATGGGAGTGGGGCCAGCTCCTCTCACCGTGCCTGCGTCCCTGCAGGGCCATGTGCCTGCGGTCTTGACCAGGCAGGAACTGGTGCTGGGATGGAAGCCAGGCCCGGGGTGGCATGGGATGCAGGGGCGGAGCGTGGCCCAGGCTGGGCAAAGTCTGGCTGAGGCACTGCAGCTGGAGGCAGTACGGCAGCCTGGGGCCTCTGCTGCCGGGACCATCCTGGGGGCTCCCTTGGGCCTTAGGGCTCTCTGGAAAGCAGGGAGGATGAGGGGGGTGTTACCCTACAGGGGTATTTTGGGGACTCGTCTCTCCAGCGCAGCTGGGATGGTGTTTTTGGGGGGTGGGCAGGAGAATGTTGTCAAATGCCCCCAGGAGCATCTTACCAGACTGCAAGTTTTTGTAGTCTCTAGGTTCTGCTGGGGGAGAGCAAAAAGTGCTCCAACCTCACGTTCCCGTTCCTATTGCAGTGGCAACTCTCTGCAGAGAGCAGGTCCACCAGGAGGTGCAGGTGAGAGGCACAACGGGAGCTGGTGGGGGCCGGGGTGGCTGGAGAGGGGGTACAAGACTGGGCTGTGTTGGGGTTCTGGTTGCCATCAGAGGGTAATGTCTGTTTCAGGGCCCAGAGGGAAATGTCAGGTGCAGTCAGCAGCTTTTCTCCTGTTGCTCACAGAAATGGGGGTGCAGAGCAACCCAGTGTTTCCCTGCCCTTGTTTCCCATATCCTCCTCATCCAGGGAAATGGTGGCTGCAGCCTGCAAAGTTACTGTAAATGGGAATTAAATTCCCTTCTGCACAAACACATCTCTGTGTGTGAGCAAGTGGAGGTGGGGAGGATAGGGGCAAGGGAACGCGTGATGTTAGTCTAGTCTTTAGCTGGGTGGAAATGTGAATGCCAGTGCTGGAGGACACTGGGGCATAGACAGACTGAGCACAGGCATGGCCCCTGTGTTTTGGAGCATGGGGAGTTCCCAGAGCACAACTTGCCACAGTTTAGTGATCTCTGTCCTTCCCATCTCAGGATTACTATGGCAAAGAGCTGCAGAAGTCAGAGGACCTCAAAACCAATGTGTGTGTCACCTTGGCCAGGCCCGTCCCCAGGGTGTTGAGAGATGCTTTGGAGTGTGTCCATGAGGAGGTGGTGGCCAGGTAAACCACGGAGTCTCTCCACTACTGCTGTGTCCCCATGGGCTGCAGCCCCCTGGACAGCCATGCCATGGGGGCATCTCTGCCCAGCTCAGCTCAGCACACACCCAGGTACTACGGCTGCGGGCTGGTGATCCCGGAGTGCCTGTCGTCCTGCCGGATCCTGGACCTGGGCAGTGGCAGCGGCAGAGACTGCTACGTGCTGAGCCAGCTGGTTGGGGAGCAGGGCCACGTCACTGGGATAGACATGACCAAGGGCCAGGTACAGTGCAGAGCTGGGGCTTCCCCTCGTCCTCCCAGCAGCCCCCCATCATCATTCCTTTCCTCCTGCCAGGTCGAGGTGGCAAAGAAGCACATTGCCTACCACATGGATAAATTTGGCTACCGAAAGCCAAACGTGGAGTTCCTCCACGGCTACATGGAGAAGCTGGGTGATGCTGGGCTGGCTGATGAGAGCTATGATATTGTCATGTAGGTATCATGCAGGGCCCTGTCACCCCCAAGCTGTGCTGCTCCCTGGGACTGTAGGCTACAGTCTGGGTGCACATCCCACTGGGTCACCTGCTTCAGAAGCACATGTTAGGAAAAGAGAAATCCCAAGGCAGAGTCTGGGCTAGAGTCTGGGAATATAGAAACTTCCCTGTTGGTCAAATTGGTGCTTCAAAACCCTGCATGAAGCAATGGGACACACAGCAGCTGGTGCATGTGCAGCAGCCAGTGGTGCTAAGTGTGCAAGAGGGTGCAAGTAAGCCTTGTTCTCCTCCTTCCCAGCTCGAACTGCGTGATCAACCTTGCCCCTGACAAGAAGGCTGTGCTGCAGGAGGCCTTTCGTGTGCTGAAGGTGATGCTGGGCCTGTGCCTGTGGCAGCACAGCAGGCTTGGAGTGGCCCTGTTGTTGTGGTGCCACTGGGAAGCAGCAAATGTGATAAAGCAAGTTGGGGATGCAGGGTGGGGCCACAGGAGGGCACTTCTGCAGAGGGTTCCAAGCAGGGTAGCATTAGGGAGTTCCCAATATGCCCTGCTCCTTCTGTCCTTTTGCTTCTTGAGGTCTCCCTTCACTCCTCCCTGCCTTCCAGCCTGGGGGAGAGATGTACTTCAGTGACGTCTATGCCAACCAGCGCCTGAGCGAGACCATCAGGAAGCACAGGGTGCTGTGGGGTGTGTAGGGCTCTGGGATGGAGGTAACAGGGGATGTGAGACAGGACCTCTGCCTTCATCACCCATGTCTGTGGTCTCATGCCAGGAGAATGCCTGGCAGGAGCCCTGTACTGGAAAGATCTGTACAGCATCGCTGAGGAGGTGGGATTCAGCCCCCCGCGCCTCATCACCACCAGCCCTATCACCATCAGCAACAAGGAGCTAGAAAGCATCGTTGGTGAGGATCCAGTCAGGGAGTGTCAGCTCTGGGCAGCCTTGGGGAGTTGTGCTGGAATCCCAGGCTCTACTGGATCCCAGCCTGGGTGTTCAGTGCCCAGCCCAACCAACCTCTCCCTTGTAGGCAACTGCCGCTTTGTTTCTGCGACCTTCCGCCTGTTCAAGGTGCCGGGTGGCAGCCGGGCTGGACCAGGACAAGTCATCTACAATGGTGGGATCATGGGGCACGAGCGAGAGCTGGTGTTTGATGCCAACTTCACCTTTAAGGTGCGGGGAAGTATACTGGGGCTCCTCAGGATTCTAAGCAATCCTGGTCTGTAGGGATGGGTTAAAGCTGATGCAGTGCTCCTCAGCAGTGTTGTGATTTGGGGGCAAGCTTTGGTAGAAGGGGTGATGAGTGGCAGCAGAGGCACTGGTATAAACCCAAGGGAGTGCAAATGGGCAAGAAAGGGATACAGATCCATGGATTGCATTGTGGTAAAGGTAGAAGCAGGATATCCATGATGGATTCCAAAGGGGGTCTGAAGCCAGCTACTTGATTGTTGTGGGTGCTCTTCAGGTTTTGGACCAAGATGCTTTTGCTCCCCCCATCATTTGACTGGGTGGCTGGTGTCCCTTGGGACACATATCCTGGACCCCAGCCCTGTGACTGTTCCTCTGCCCCCAGGAAGGAGAGGTGGTGGATGTGGACGCCGAGATGGCTGCGATTTTGCGGAGCTCCAGATTTGCAGAGAAGTTCCTGATCCGAGCTGATGGGGCCAACGCTGCAGCATCACAGGGCAGCTGTTGCAAGAGGGTAAAGGTTGGTAGCAGGCAGGGCTGTGGTTGGGTTCAAGGATATGGACATAGGTGCTGTCTGCCTTCAGAGTTGCCCTGGGGTATCAGAATGACTGTGGCATGATACCAAGGCACTTGAGTCCTTCTGGGCCAGGCAGGAGCCCATGGGGCACCGAGGTTGGTGCATGGTGCTGAGTGTGTGCAAACTGTACCCCAGCTCAAGTCAGAGCCCTCACCAGGTGTGAGAACCCCTTGTCACCTTCAACATGTCCATGGGGATTGGTGAGGCTGAGAGCTGGACTTTTCCTAGGTCTCCCAAGGGGAGACATCCTTTCCGTGAGAGGCATGGCTGTGTACAGCTTACCCCAGGAAGGTGATGGCCCATCCCTGCAGCTCATTCCTGCCCATTGCTCTCCCAGCTGCTGATGGGAGAGCAGACTGGCCCTGTCTCCCAACCCTGACCCTGCAGCACAAAGCATTCTATCTGCTGGAAACATATCTCTTCTCCTTGGTGGTCCCTCTAGCCTGTAGATGGGCCAGAAGAGGCAAGGGAGATAACACCCTGCAGCTGCGTAGCCCTGAAACACAGCCTTGTGCTTGGGGAGGACTGTTCTTGGGTATCTGTCCAAGCAGAAGGCATTTCTCAAATAACATCAGAGCCAAAGTCCCAGAAAAGCTCTTGGCTTCCTCCTTGAAGCAGGGAAAAGCAGCTGGAGTGACCCAGGAGTTACCCCCCATGTTAGCTTAGAACGGTCTGCTTGGGTTTCAGGGTTTGAGCCAGGGGGAAATGCTACTCTCAAGGTGCCTTCTTGTTTCCTTCTGGCCTGATCCTGCTCTGGGTCTTTTTCTGCCCTCCAGGAGAAGATCTGCAATCCCTTCCAGCTTCTGGAGCAGCTGGCAGCCCCAAGTCCTGCCTGCCATCCTGGTGGCACCTGTGGTCCCCCAGGGTGCTGCTGAGTGGCAAGTGGTGCCCACACACCAGCAGATGCCATCGAGGCAGGAGGATGTGGCCACAGTGGTGTATCTTTCACCAAAGAGTAAATAAATGTCTGAGCTTGAAGGCTGGGGCCACAGGGCCTGTGGGGTGCTGTGTTGCCCCGTCAGGGCTGGTGGGGCAGGTTGTGCCTGCATACAGCGAGGGCAGGGAGCTGTCCTGTGGGTCCCTTCACTATGGGGCTGGCTGTGGCCACATGGCTTGGGCATAGAGGCAGGAACAGTCTCTGTGGGGAAGGCATTGTGGGTTCCCATGAGCAGGTGCTGAGCCTGTGAGCACAGCAGAGATGTTTGCAGAAGGCAGCTTGGCAGAGTGGGGTGTGAAAGGAGGCCCAGCACCTCACAGGACCAGATCCTGCAGCTTAACCCCCTCTGTCAGCCTGGCTCCAGGTTGAGGTCTTGGGGAGCCCACAGCTGAGATGTAAATGCTTCTGAGAAGCAAAAGGCACAGCAGTAAGCAGCCAAGTTGCTCTTTCCTTCTTTTGACCTCCCCTGCTAACCCTCCACATTCAGGGAGCCCCAAGCATCCATCAGGCAGAGTCCATGCCCGCTGCTGGTGGGATGAGCATCTCCCCAGGGTGGTGAGCAAGAAGCATTGCTCAGCTCCTGGGGGCTCGGCTAGCCTTGCTTTTCCATGAGGAACTCAACGTAGCACACAGGATGCATTTTATTCCCATTCACATTTATTCGCATTCAGGATGGGAGCACCGCTAGAATAGCTCCCATAGCTTAGTGTCCTCTGCAGCCCTGCAGCTCGTTCCAGGAGGTCGGAAAGGCTCACTCCTTCCCTGTGCAGCACCGCGGAGGTTTCTGTTTCCCCCGGACTCCACCTAGTGGGAATGCCTCAAGTCACCTGCAGGCATTGCACCTGTGGAGTTTTCAGGGAAATACAGTGGTTCTGGAAAAGCAGAACCTCCTCTGGTCCCATCCAGTAGGGGTCAAAGAGCAAGAGCTTCGAGGCTGCGGTGGTACGTGATGGGCTGTGCTCCTGCTGCCCAGCATGAATCCCGCATGCTCTGGCTTGCAGAGGCTATTTTGGGAAGGCTGGGAGCTGTTGAGCAGCCCTTGGGTGAGCAGCTCTGCTTGGAAATGTGGGACGCTGTAGTGGCAATAGAGGTGGCTGAGGAGTGTCCGGATATTCACGAGGCATTTCCAGAACACCTGGAATGAAAAGCATGAGTGGTCAGGTCATACCTGACTGTCACACAGTGATGGGAAGTCCAGAAACAGGTGTGCCAGCCCAGAATGCTGGAGCTGGCCAGAAAAATAGGGCAGCAATTAAGTAATATTTTTAGAGCTTAAATTTATAAACAATGTCCCTAAATATGACTTCCTGGAAAGTCTCCTTGCCATCCTGTCCTTTTGGCTTTGGACTAGACTATGACCTGACCTACTGGGTGTACAAAAACTTGTAAGTTGTTTGGTTTAGACCTATACCATGATTAAAAAAACAGAGTCGTTGGTGTTATCTAGATCATCTGGGCATGCTTTAGGTGGCTTTAGGTAGGGGTCCCTTGCAGACAAGCCTTGGGAGTGGCTGTGACCCAGTAGGCAAGAGGAGCTCTGAAATTGCATGGAATGACCTCACTGATGGGACCTGGAGAAGGACCTGCTGAAAATATCACCAAGAGGCTGTTTAATGCCCCCTGAATAGCCCTCTTCCTCGTTTACTTAAAAAGACTTCCTCAAAGTACCCAAATAGCTCATCCTGGGAGGTTTGCAGCAATTAGCTCCTGCTATCAAAGAGAGCCTTCCCAGTGGGAATGGAAGAGCAGATAGGGTGAGGGTCCTACCTGCAAACCCCTTCATTAGAAAGAGATTAAAAAGTCCCTGCTGAGTCCTTTCAACTTGCCTGGGAAGAGATGCACCCCCAGTGAAGCCTCCCCTCTTGTGTGCATATGGAAAAAGGCCACAGCTTAAATGCCACTGCATTTGCATGCTGCTATTTTTCCTCAGACTCTCAGCATGTCTGGGAGGAAGCAGCTAAGAGGATTTGACTTTGATCTGGAGCATCGGAGCAGGGATCCTCACCTGACTGCGGATGTGGGGGTGTCCTGTCTGCCTGGCTTTGCTTGTGCTTGTGCAGCCTTGGAGATTTTAGCCCCCAGTCCATGAAAAAAGGAGATCCTGCACCCTTATCTCGCGTGAAGAACCACAAAACAATCTGTCTAGGTGTTTTGGTGATTGGAGAGGTGCCACAGTCCCCTTCTCCCAGCATGAGCTTTGCAGCATTGGTGTCCTCCCGCGGCAGGCAGGGAAAGCTCTGTGAGGGCAGCAGGCAAAAGTTGTGATGTTCTCTCCCCCAGAGGAGAAAGGGAAGGGACTTCTGAGTTCCCGTTATCTGTGTTTAGTAGGGAGTCACTGTGGCTCAGGGACATCTGTCACCTCCCTGGGGGAGCTGACCTACAAAACTACCTCAAGATGATCTGAATGATATTTGGGACCAGGAAAGACTTTTGGCTAGAGCCCCGGAGCACTGCGCTCTGCTCCCTGCCGCATGGGGTTGTCCTATGCAATCCTTTACTCTTCCATTTTCCAAGCACTTAAACGAAGGGGAGGGTGTTTTACCTCCTCTAAAGGGTTTCAACCACCACAAGCCATACCTGCTGCTCCCACCGCTGCTCGTCTCTGGCTGTCCAGGATGCTGAACTGTGTTCTGCCTTCCATATCCTTCCTAACTGCACATGGAGCCATGGTGGCCGGGCGTGGGGTGTCTGGAACACTTGGGAACAGCCGTGGGACATAGTGGGACACGACCACACAGTAATTTACAGGTATTTTCCAGTACTGGGTCTGTCAGAGCTCTGTGAACCCATTCCCGGAGGATGAGCGGGACAGCTGGAGAGGCTTTGGACATCCCCCGTGGGGGGCTTTAAACCCCGACGGCATAGCTGAGCAAAGGGTGGGGAAGGGAGGAGCGCGGTAATACTCGGTGGTTAATTTGGCTCGCAGGGCGATGCCAGGGCAGGGTATCGCCTGACGGTCGCACTGCCCCGCAGCGGCGGCGCCTCAGGGCCGAGCGGGACCCCCCGGCGCCGGCAGATCCCGGCGGAAAGCACCGGCATGAGCTCGGTCGGGCCGGCCTGCGGGGCGCGCCGGGGCCGCCAGGGGGCGCTGCGCCACCGCCGACCAGCGCGGCGGAGAGACACGGGGCGGCGCTGCGGGACCGCGGAGAGGGGAGCGAGCGGCGCGGCGGGACTGTG
>VXAU01005461.1:0-27555 GCA_013399695.1 Formicarius rufipectus | reverse complement strand
GGGCCCCGCAGCGCTGTGGCATCCGCACCTCGGACATCATCATCCTGCCGCACATCGTGCTCAACCGCCGCACCTCGGGCATCATCGAGATCGATATCAAGCCCCTGCGCAAGACGGAGAAGAGCAAGTCCTACTACCTGTGCACCTCCGTCTCCGCCCCCGCCGCCGCCGCCCTGGGGCCCGGGGCTCCCGGAGGGCTGGCGGGCGCCGAGGGACCGGCGGGACCCCCGCCCTGGGGTGAGACCACCTGGATCTACCACGACGGCGAGGACACCAAGATGATCGTGGGCGAGGAGAAGAAGTTCCTGCTGCCCTTCTGGCTACAGGTCATCTTCATCTCGCTCCTCCTGTGCCTCTCGGGCATGTTCAGTGGCCTCAACCTGGGCCTGATGGCCCTGGACCCCATGGAGCTGCGCATCGTGCAGAATTGTGGCACAGACAAAGAAAAGAACTATGCCAAGCGCATCGAGCCTGTTCGGCGTCAGGGCAACTACCTGCTGTGCTCCCTCCTGCTGGGCAATGTCCTGGTCAACACCACGCTTACCATCCTGCTGGATGACATTGCCGGCTCTGGGCTGGTGGCCGTGGTGGTCTCCACCATCGGTATCGTCATCTTCGGCGAGATCGTGCCGCAGGCGATTTGTTCTCGGCACGGCCTGGCCGTGGGCGCCAACACCATCTTCCTCACCAAGTTTTTCATGATGATGACCTTCCCGGCCTCCTACCCCGTCAGCAAGTTGCTGGACTGTGTCTTGGGCCAGGAGATCGGCACGGTCTATAACCGTGAGAAGTTGTTGGAGATGCTGCGGGTCACCGACCCTTATAATGATCTGGTCAAGGAGGAGCTCAACATTATCCAGGGAGCCCTGGAACTGCGCACCAAGACTGTGGAGGATGTGATGACTCCCCTCCGAGACTGCTTTATGATCGCTGCCGAGGCTGTGCTCGACTTCAATACCATGTCTGAGATCATGGAGAGTGGTTACACCCGCATCCCCGTTTTCGAGGGTGACCGCTCCAATATCGTGGACTTGCTCTTTGTTAAGGACCTGGCGTTTGTGGACCCTGATGACTGCACTCCGCTCAAGACCATCACCCGTTTCTACAACCATCCGCTGCACTTTGTCTTCAACGACACCAAGCTTGATGCCATGCTGGAGGAGTTCAAGAAAGGTGGGCTCATGGCTGTGGTGGGGGCACAGTGGGGAGGTGCTGCGTGGTAGCTGTCAGTATCTACCTTGAAGCGAGGAAGCTCTGCAGAGGGGCCTCTGGGGTTTCTGCTCGTGGAGGGGTGTGGGAAGGTGCATTCAGGACAGTGAGTGACTGGTATTTAGGCATCTGCCAGTTCTGCGCCTTCCCTGGGCCGGAAAGCTGATACCCGACTAGTACATGCCCCCGGCCTCTTTTCCCCACTGCACTGGGATGTGTGTGTGGGCACGGTGCCAAGCAAGGTTGTTTTCTTTCTTGCTTTTTCCACTTCTCTGTCCGTTATGGTGAGAACCGCTGACGGGAATCCACGCCCGCTCCTTGCCTGTGTCTTCTCCGTGCTTTTTCAGCTGGTCTGACAGGGAGGAGCGGGTGGGCTGCTCGGGCGTCCTTAAGGCTTAGTGCGCGCACACGTGCTGAGATAAACAAGGCGTTCGAGCTCCATTCATAGGCTCAGCCGGCACACCTCGCCTCTCTGCTTGTGTTCCGGTTATTTTGAGTGACGCTTTGATCTTGTAACTCATAAATTACTTCAGGGTCTTAAAATGTATTTGAAGGCACCTGTTGGTGCTGCACTTCGGGAGTACAGCACTTTTTCCCCAGGCTCCCCTCTGCCTCAAGATCACAGGCTCAGCAGAGACCCTTTCTTCCTCTTTGGTGTAACTTGTGTGTTGGTTGCATCAGAACGGGACTGAGACTTTCCAGGCTCATCTTCGTTCTAAGAGGTGTTGACTTGATAAATGCATCTTAATTCTTAGAAGCTATTGCTATGAGAAAGGAAAAAATGTTTGGATTCTAAAAAAATTTTTATTTTTGAAATCTCTTCCTTTCTGCAAGCCAAATAATAATGCTGTATGACCTGTGCAGGAAAAAGCTTTCAAAGTAGCGGTTAAGTGAAATGTCAAGCAGTTTGGATGTGTGGGCTCCTGTGCTGGAAAACTTAAGGACGTCTGGAGTGCCACCAGGTTGTTTGTACGAGGGGAGGTCTGCTCAAAGTACCAGGAGCAGCCCAGTCCCTGGGAGATGATTTGCCTGAGAGGGGAGATCCAATGAGGTGTGTCTGAGTTCACCTTTTATCAACTGCAAAAGTTACCTTGGTCTTTTTAGACAGTAAGTTTAAATTATCACTTAAATTTCAAGTGCTGTTTTTGTCCACACACTATGCTTTGACAGCAGGGCATTTGGTCTTCCTGCTTAACTCAATTTAGGGGATTTGGGGGGTTACCTTGTCTTTATTTCATCTTCGTGGCTAGATAATGAACATACTCCTGCTTTTTACTGTCTGGTGCAGCAGTGGTTATCTTTCTCTTTTCACCTCTGTATAATGATGAGGAAATCTTACTTGGTTTTGGAGCTGTTGAAGGAGAGAAGAGGGCGAGCCTCTCTGGGCTGTGGTTTCTGCACTGCAGGATCTGCAGCTGGGATGTGGAAACTCAATGATGTCACTGAACTGTTGGTTGGTTGAGATGGATTTTGCTGCATGTGAGCAAAGAATGGTTCTCCCCCCCAGTCCCTGTTGTTCAGACTCCAGATAGCACAATGGGGTTCTTAACCTGTAGTGAGACTTGTGTTTTTTTTCTAGTTCTGTTTGCATCAATATGTCTGAAGAAATGAATGTTATGCTGATTTGTATATTTCCCCTGGCTGGAAGGATGGGATGCACTGCTCTGTGTTAGCACAACAGTCCATTTACTTATCAGCTGGGAGAATTAGGTGTGTGTTTTAGTCCTGCAAAGTGTGGCTAAGCCAAATATGCTTCCTTACAGTTCCTGCAACCGGTGCTTAAAATAGGCATCTTAAAAATTCTGGGTGGCTTGGAAGGTGCAGACCAGAGATCATTTTGCCAGGTAGGCAGAGAGCTTCTCTTGCCTTTGCTAGGACAGATCCCAGTAGCACAAGTTCAGGATGACTTCCTAATGTGTGTGTTTTCCCTTCTATGATTGCTGAGTCCTGGAATAGTCTCTGTAGCTGGGAATTAATTCAGGCTCGTTTGAACATACCTGAATGTTTACTCGAGGATCGCTGTGCTGGTTGGTCTGTGTGGGCAAGCCCTGTGTTAGGACTGGCCCTGTCCTAACTGGTTTCTCTTTAAAAAGTGCAGATATAGTGGAAATAAATGGCTTCCTTTGTGTCCTTTGAAATGAATGTAAATAACTGATACCAAGCTTGATCTGGCATGGCACGGTGTCTTTTGCAAGAGCTCTTCCAATTTCTTCTTCAGAGCAACCATGCCAAATTCCCATGAGAATGTACAAATTAAGGGTGAGAATCAAATTGCATGTTACTCTCTGATAGTGTGTTGAAAATAAATTAGGTTGCAGTTCTTAATCATTCCCTTCCCATCACATTGACTGCCTGCCACAGCCAGCTTGCCTCAAAACTCATGTGTATGTCTTTTTTGGACTCCCAGACCCCTGCTACCACTGCTGGGAGCAGAGGGCAGCTGGTGAGCTAGTGCTGTTTAGTTGAAGACTTCAGTTGGTTTAAGGAAAGAGGATGGGTTTGGTTTTTTGTTTTTTAAGAAGTTTGGTAATTGGCTGCGTAGGTGGTGTTTTTGAAAAGCACTTTTTAGGCAGAAGCAAAGCATTCTTAACCTAAATATGGAATGAGGCTTACAAGGAGGAGATTAAAAGCAAGCACTGCAGGATGTATGTCCTTATGCTGTTGTGGAATATGAGATGGGTAGTTCTGTACTTGTTTTGGTGCACAGGCTGAACAGCTGGAGGATTTGGTCATGGACCTTTTGTTAATGTTGTTTGACCACAATTGCAAAATAGGTATCAGTTCCACTTTTTGCTGCCAGACAAGAAACTTAAGAGAGTTGCTGCCCATTCCCTTCCCAGTCTAATCTCTTTAAGTGTGTGAATAAACATGATTTTTGAAGCAGTCTGTAAACAAGCTTCTCTTCTAAAAATCATTGTTTATTTTCAAATAAATAAATAGCTTTTCAAAGAGGTACAACTTTCTGTTCTAAGAACAGACCTTAAACTTCTACCAGCACTGTCAAATCCACTTGCCTGCAAGTTGAGCAGACCGAGAGCGCTTAACTTACTTGAATTCAATCATTCAAATTTAATGCAAGGAAGTGTAAGGTACTCTTTATACTGGCCTAAGAAATTACCTGCCTGACTTTGCTCAGTGCAGAGGTATCTCATTTGAAATAAGTTCACTTCCAGTTAATCTGATGTCAGCCCTTTTTAAGGGGAGTAAGGCATTACCTGTTCCAGGATTTGTGTCCTGGCTCCTAATCTGCAGCAGGGAGTGAATGAGCCACAAAGTTATATTTTGAAAGAAGCTAGTGAGCCATCTCNTGGTTGTTGTTGTTGTTGTTTCTTTTTGACAGTTTTCCTAGGTATCTACTCAAATGCTCTGTGGCACTTGCTCTTGGTGTTTTTTACAGGCAGATCTTTGCAGGTGTGATTCTAAATCCAAAGCATTCTATTTCTAGCTTCCTGTCTGCTGGAGCTACAGAAATTCAGTTTGAAAAGCCTTATGTTGTAGTACTGATATTTCAAGATTGGCCCGTTTTCTGCAAGCCATTGTACAGTTGTGTTCCTTGTGGCCTGGATGGCTTTGCACAACAGCAGTCTCTCAATTGGAGTCCTCCTTATCTGGGAACTTTGAGTCATATATTTTGATCTTATTTATATCTGTCTCCACTACTATTTTATACTGCAGATCAAATCTAATAACATGTTTCAAAGAAGTCACAATAACTGTATGCAGCACTTCTGATCTCCTGTTTTCTGAATCATATGGCAGCTTTGAGAGAATTTCTTGATTCCTTGAGATTGTTGCCAACTGGACCTTAAAAGGTTTTTCTTTCCTATAAACATTGTCAGATTTAGGCTGATGATGTTCTCTTCAGGCTCTGTTGGTCTTGTATTGTCTGTTTTTAGTAGTATGTGTGTTTGGTGGCTATATTTAGTGTGGATATTGAAGAAAAATGTTATCCATTTCTTTTCTAGTTCCTCTTCCCCCTCCAAAAAACCCCCAAACTTCAGCAGCCTGAAATATAAATCTGTTAGTTTTGAGGGTGCAGAGAAGAATACCTAGACCTGTTTACTCCTCCTTTGAGCACATAGATCCTCTTTTTGGAAGCAGGTAGGACAGCAAGTAATTGGTATCCCAGGGATCCAAAGTTCTGCACTACCATTGTTGGTCTGAGGGCTTTTTTCTGTTATTGGGTCACTTGGTCTAAGGGTTTTTTTTGTTATTAGGTCACTTATGTTTCAAGTGCAGCTTTCCTCCAGGTTTGTAGGTGGCTTCTTTCCTGGTTCCTTCAAATTTTATGAGTTCTCATCCTGCCGAATCCTAGTCCAATCTTCCCCTGAATAACTTTTATTTAGTAGGTCTGAATGCTCACTTTCTGGTTTATCTAGCAGGTTGTCTGTCTCCTGGGCCATTTTCCCCTGTAATCCTGTGGCTGCAGCGTTACGAGTAACGGGAAGAAACCGCATAAATCCTTTCTGGGATTATGAAAGGCACGTAAAACTTTTTCTTGGAAAACAGTAGGACACTTGGCTAATGAAAGGCACCTCCTCTGATCTTTTTGGAGAAATCCATATAAAGGAAAGGTTGTTGAGGAGGTCCAGTGTGGAGACTTTTCTGTGAGAAGAGAGTAGGGGAGGGGTGGGTGGGAAGGAACTTGCCATGAAGAAACAGAAGTCTTAGAATGCTATGCCTGCAGATTTATTCCCTGAACAAAAATTGCGTGTGGGGGTGGGGGTTGCCTCGTGACAGACTGTTTCTTGGCTGTCTGACAGCACAGCACCCGCAGGTACTGCGCTGCCAAGAGCTTTGCTGGCCTTGCAGAGCTCCTGGGGGATGCATGCTCATTCCACTGGGGAGGAGAGGATGTGGGTTACTGCAGGCAGCCCTCCTGCTGGTATGCTGAGGAAGAGGCGCCAAGGGGAATGCATTGGGGAGTGGCTCCACTTCTTCCTGGGCTCCCTACTGTGAACCTCTTTTAGGGCCCAGGTAAAGGGATGCCACTTGGAGAGCAGCAGTGCTCCTTCACCCTCACCTTGGTGGGGAGCCCAGCTGGAGGACCCATTCCATTGCTGAGAGTAGAAACTCATGGTTTGGATGGCTGGCAGGGAGAGGAGTAAGTGAATGAAATGGCTTGGGCAGTGGAGGCTTGAGTCTGACCCCCATGTTGGATGTGACTCCTTGATTGCTTCTTAACAGATTGCTCACAACTCTTGTCATTCAACAAACACAAGAAGTTGCCTTTTTCTCCCCTTAGCTGTTTGCTCAGTTAGCAATGCTTGCCAGTACTGAAGCTGATGGGAGTGAATTCCACCACAGGTGAACCATGTGCTCCTATCTGCTTTCTCTGTATCTGTAAAGGTCATCTGTAATAGGCACAGAAGTAAACGTCAGGTCAGGCTGTACACCATTTCATGGCCAGTTTTAGAGTAGAATAGAGCGAAGAGACAAAGCGTCGACTTCTGAGCAAGGTCAGTAGCGCAGGGAAATAATCAGGTAGTTTAACTATTGCAATATTCTTCCAGGCCTGAGGGTGTTTCTGGGTGTTTTTGTTTTTCCTTCATTTTTTTTTGCTGCCAACATGAGATTCTGAGGAACAGAACACTTTCTCGGTGAACTTCAGTTGACTCCAAGGGCATAAGGACAATGACAGTGAATCCTCTGCAGTAGTTCTTGTCTGACAGCGGCTGTGGTTGCTTAGACAAAGTGCTAGAAAAGAGCCACCTTGTTTTGTCCCCCATAGAAGCTCACTGATGTCATCAGGCTGTGATTAGGAAGTTCTGGAACTAAAGATACTGTCTTTTTTAAATAGCCGTAGATGCTTCTTTCTCTCTGTGAGCTTTGTGTAATCCACACTGAACCTTTGTCATCTCTGGCACACAGACAAACACCAACAGTGGGTGTCTCCTGTCAATAGCTCTGTAGTTCTAGTGGCAGAGAGAGGTGAATCTAAAGGCACATTTCTTGTCACTTCTGTATGAAGCCATCCAAAGGTAGGTTTTGTTTTGTCAGGCTGTGATGTCCCTCTAGCTGGTAATTTAGGAAATGAGGGAGCGAGCCGCCTCACGTCATACATGTTGTGAACCCGAGTCCCCTCTTTTTTTTATTGAAGGAATCATTACAGTGAGTGGGAGTATTTTGGGAATTACTAGGCTACTTAAGTTGGATCGTCAATGTCATTATACTGTGACAAGATCTACATATCTTCCTGGTTTTGGTTGGTGTCAGATTTTGTCTTGCTCACTTGGATGGCAGACATTCTAGTGCACAGGAATTAAGACCAGGAGAATTCAGTGTCTCACTTCTTCTCTTCTTCTAAACACTTAGCAATGTGTGCTTAATAGCAAGAGTGATAAGTCAGTCTTACAGCTTCTAGTCACCATCAGGTAGGCAGAGAATGAAAGCAGTGGCCAAGCAGTGCATCGAATGAGTCAAAACACCATCCAGCTGTGCTCTTTTTCAGTAATACTTAACAAGAGCTCACTTAAGCTTTTATGCCTCTACAGAGCTGTGGTGCAATTGCCAGTCTAGGGAGACCAATTGCAGTTCTGGTATTGAGTCCCTTCCAATTTCACTAATGGAGCTTGGAACCACATAGAGTACTCCAGTACCCTGAATCATACCCTGGTGAGTGTGACCTGGCACTCTAGTTAATTTGACAAGGTCCTGAAATACAACCTACCAGCTACAAATAGGAGTGTAAATACTGGGTGTTAATGAGCTACAGCCCACAGCACATGTCTAACAGTCCAGATCATGTGGTTGATCCAGCCTGGTTCCTGCCAAGGTCACCGAGTCATTTCAAGACTATCAAGTGATGGGTTTTGTTTCAGTTTTCAACAATGTATAATCATATAAATGAGATTCATGAATCTGTCATTAACCTTCTTCTTATGGAATCCACTGTTTCCCTTGGCCAAGAAGCAGGATGGCCAAATAGATACTGGTAGAAGAAGCTGTGCTGGGAATAAAACAGGGCTAAGTGTGATGGTATACAAAGCATCTGTGAGAAGGGCATGACAACTAAAGCTGGTGTCATAGATTTCTGTAGCTGAACTTTAGTAGAAGGGGCGGATTCCGAGGTGGTTTCTGTTAGAAACTGCTAGAAACTTCCCCTGCTCTGTGGAGCCAATGATAGCCAGGTCCAGGAGGGACTTCCTGTTTGATGGCCATAGTTGAACCAATTAAAAGTCACAGTCACACCTCTGTGATAACATATTAAAGAATTAGGAGTGTTGCACTGTTGGAAATTCCAGCCATGGGATAACAACGCAGAGAGAGACCAAGGTTGGAGAAGGAGGGACCCCACGGGAGCAGGAGGGGAAGGACTCAAAGCTATGCCCCGTCCTGCAGCCTGTGGACAAGCATCAGGGTGTGGAGACTCCCCTGCAGCCCATGGAGGAGCTAATGGAGGAGCATTGGGGTGCAGTGACCCCCAGAAAAGCAGATTGAGAAGAACTGCTATCTGAGGGGTGAATTCACATTAGCAATGGCAGAAACAACAACGGACTGCAAAACCCCCATTTCCTGCTCCCTCACATCACTGGAAAGAGGGAGGAGTGGGAGGAGAAAGGTGTTTTTAAGACTGATTTATTTCTTATTCTTTAGTTCTTGTTAGTAATAAATTCAATATTTTAACCACTCTGAGTTTGTTTTGCCATTATCTCTCTTAGCTGTTTTTAGCCTTTTCTCCTTTTCCTTTCCCTCTGGGAAAGGGGTGGGCCTGGAGGTTTGGGTGGACACTGGGCCAAAACTGCCACAGCTGGTTAAGGAACTACAGGGGAAGAGATGACCTGGTCACTTGGTCAGTGTAGGATGGTCTTACAGAAAGGTAGATATAAGGAACAGAAATGGATGGCCTGGAACAGATAAGGTGTTTCTTTGGTATTATAAATAACTAGTTGTGCAGTAATGAACTTCTGATTCTGCAACACTTACTATTATGAGTTGAGGCAGAGGACCTATGGAAAGATTTCCCATAACTTCTTAAAAAAACCCCCAAAAACCAAAACCAAGCCCCAACAAAAAACCTGCTAATGTTATGACTCCAGGATATGCAGCTATACATAGTCTTTCACAAAGTGAGCTTTAAAGAATGAGAGCCCTATCTGACACTCCAACTTGCAACACAAAGTTGCAATGTTGGAAGGAGAGATGACCGTGAGACCCATGAGATCCATCATGCTTGGATAGGAACTGAATGACTTACCACTGGAGTTGCATGTACCAGATGTGCTCAACATAGTGGCCAGCTCAGCTTCTCTTTCCATTCCTGCTTCCCAATACCAAAGAACCTTTGATGCTTTAAAAATCGTCTCCATTAACTCTTTTCCTTTTTTGTCTTAATTTATTCAAAGTGCTCACTTCCCCGTTTGTGTCTTTGTCTCTATTAGCTTTTCACTTTGTGCAGGCCCTTGGGGACCTTTGAGCCCATGTTCTTGTGTTTTCTGTTAAAATTGCCTGGGAGTCTTCCAAAGTTTTAGTTTCGATTGAAGTGAAGAATAACTTTCAGGATTTTCCATGCTTCTTTGCCACCTATGGGGCATCATATGGGTTGTCTGTCTTTGAAGACTGTGTTGTTATAGTACACAACCTGCATTGCCAGAGGTATTTCTCTGTCTGGATTGGCTGACAGGTTGGAAATTGGGTGTTTGTGGTAATTTTTGTGATTTAAAGACATGAGTCAGACTTGCTCTTCACCTACTGGTTGTGATATCCACTTGAGACGACTAGTGAAAGAATACGAGAAAAGTAACTTGTCTTGTAAACAACTTGTCTTAAAATATCCCAGCCCTAGATTAAACAGGAACCTCAAACCAAGAAAGCTTGTGTGATTGAGACTTAGTTCTGTCTCTTTATATTGAAGCGTTTTGCTTGTAAATTGTTCGGTATAATAATTTCAATGTTTGTAAAGCAACAGCTCTTCTCATAGAGGAATACTTTGGAGGACAGAGCAAGTGTGATGCCTGTCAATCTGGGAGCTGAAACCTGGTGATTGTGAAGGCCACAAGAGTTTACAGGTTAACATGACTGCTGCAGTTACCCATTAACCAAGCAAGAGCTTTGCTCCAGCCAAAGGCTCAGGGGCCAGAGGATGAGATGAGCGCATATATTTAGTTCAGAAGATCTGTGTAGTTATGTTTTCTGTGGTGCTTTATGTTGGGATTGCACCATTCTCTTGCTGGCAGCCCTAAAAGGATCTGCTCTTCAAATGAGAGCAGTGTTGTAATGCTGCTCTCTGCAGGGTGAACTGTGCCATCAGGACAAGGCTCCGACTTTTTTGAGGTTCTTTCCCACAGCAAGTTGGTTTTTTTTTATAGGGAGTTCTTTTATGGTGGTATAATCTCCTACAGTGATAAGATAGTGTCATTCATGATGGTTGATCTTTGGGGAGGTGGATGAGGCTTTATTTTCATCATTTGTTCATGGGTAATGAGGGCAACAAAAATGCTGATTCTACCTTGGGTGGATACTCTGCTGCTAGCAAACAGTTTTAAGAAGGATCCTGCCATTTCTGGTTTGCTTCCAGGACTCCACCTCTGTATTTCAGAAGATTGTCCTCTCTACCCTTTGCACTAAGGGGTTCAAAGTGCAGCCCTTGACTGAAAGTGAACCTGCAGGACCCTTTTCCATGGAGCAGTTATGTGAGGACAAGGACGATCAGTTGCCTGCTTTTACTACTTGCAAAGTGCTTGTCAGCTATTTCTAGATTCCTACAAAAGGGAAGAAAATCTGCCAGTGTAAACTTGTTCTTGATAAAAATTTACAATCTGGCATTGAAAGTAGGTGTGTCCATGGGTTTTAGGCAAGTTGCAGGGTTAGTTCTTCCTATCTTGGCTGGGACATCTTTCCATTGGAAGCAAGCACAGCTCTTACAGTTAAAATTCCCATACACAGCAAGTGCAGACACGGACCTTCAGTTAATCTTACAGGACATGTAGTAAAGAGGCTTCAGTTACATTTTATACTATTTAAGATAGGCTGAAATTATGGATTAGAGTTATTCAGTAACTCTAACTTGAACTCCAAGGGACATCACTAAGATTTGGTACAAAGTGGATAAATTAGGTGATATGTTTTCCTGTGTGAATTTGTGTGGGTTTTTTTTTTTTCCCTGCTGTGTAGCTGAGGTATATGTACAGATAAAGTTTTTTGAGTTTTTGACTTTCAGCTTTTATTTTAGTGTCTTGACTCAGTGTGTGGGGGAGGAAGCATCTCTCAAGATACCTTGAAGTTTTGCTGCCTAGATCTTCCTCCTCCTCTGGCAGAGGAGAGGAATGAGGGATGCCTCACTGGAAGCTGGGGCAGTAGATCTGTGAGTAGCTTACTATATGGACTCCATGTTTGTAGAGGTATGTGATTTATGCTGCTCTACAGATGTGATATGGTCTTGTGTGCTGGTTTGTGTTTTGTTGTGCTGTTCGTGTGTTTGTATTTTCCCGTGACTCTTGCAGAGATCACAACATGCCGAGTGGTCTGTTCCCTTTCCATATGATGAAGCCAGCCTCTCCATCATAATCAGGACTAACAGTTTTGTAGGTCTTTCCATTCTTTTGAGAAAGGCCTAGAGGGGTTTTACGATCACTAATGTGAAACTCTTTACCAGTAGCTTACTAGTTTAATTCATCATCTTACTGGTTTAATTCATGTTGTGTTGTGTTGTCTGAAGGCTCCCAAGGAGAACCTGGAAATGGAGAAGTTGCACAGTTCACCCTGTAGGCACTCTTGGTGGGGGGTGGAGCTCCTAGTGTGGGAATCCCCTGAGGTTAGAGCTTGAGAAAGGCAGCTGGGGCAGTGAAAAAACTTAATTACCTACTGACTGCAGTCTCCAAGATCTACAGCACTCTGTTGCTTGATGCCAGCTGAACCTGAGTGCAACAGTAGAGTGTGCAGCCAACATGCAAACAAATACAGTAGCTTTCTTTTTTCCTGCTTTCATCAGGAGTTAAGGGTGGGGATGAAGGTTTCCCTGTACTGTGTGATGTGCCACAGATGGGAATCCCAGTCCCTCCTCCTCTTCTCTGCGGGGGCACACCTGCTGTGCATAGATGGGAGGTCTGCAGGAGAGCTGTGATGTCAGTGGCTCTATTCTGTTAGTGTTTTTTGTTTGTTTTTTTTTTTTTTTTTTTCTTTCCAGAGCAGCTGTTTTGAATTTTCCAGTTTCTGCTGTAATCTTTGAACCAGCTTTATTTTATTATGAGAGAGACACGGCAGAAATGTGTGGAGTGGACTGAAGACAGACATGCATGCATTTGAGTGTCGAGGTCATTTTCATTTCTGATTACTGGCCTGAAAACTGTCTTTAAACTTGTTGCTTGCCTGCTGTTTGAACATGGTCCAGTGGTAAGAGGCTTTAATACATTTCTTCTTTGCAAATCATCAACCTCACATCTTCCAGTAAAGGAAAGAATTTGGGAGTATAGCTTCCAAAAGTAATAGTGCTCTCAACCTTATGCAATGCACGGGTTCTAACAAAAAATATTCTGAAATGGGGAAGTTGCCTAGCTGTATCCCTGATGGTTTTGCATTTACACTATTTGGCTTTGCAGAGAGATCAGTGTGCTCTTTTTTTCAGATAGACATGGAGCCATCTTGGAATTAATCACTATGTGGACTATCTTAATCCCAGCATAGGGTAGGGAAATTAAGAAAATGTGTCTTACTTCCCCAGTGTATATTGATGATGCTGTGTAGTTTGCCATTGTTCCCATTACCCAATTAATCTCTAGATGAAAGCACACTTAGAAGTATTGGAAGCTGCATCCAGATAACCAGCTTTCTACTGACATCTGCCTCCTGATCAGTAGAAAGAGCTGAGTGCCTTGAGCAGTGCTTGAAAGGTTTGAAGGAGGATGCTGAGCAAAGAGCTACCATGAGGAAGCTGGTGGGTTTGAGGATTTGGGTGGCATCTGGGTCTGCATCTGTTTCCTTTGAAAGACACTGGAACAGCGGTGTCCTGCCAGTTTTTGGAGTGAATATTTAGGAGAGAATGAACTGCTTTCAGCTTCTTTCAAAAAATGAGGTTATCTTAACCATCCTCTAGTGCTGCAGTTAGTAATTGTGACAAGGAATTAGTGTGTGCTGCGATTAAATGTGTACTCCCACAGTTAGAGGCAGCATTTTCTGGGAGCAAGAATTCTTCCTGTGGTAATGCTTGTGAAGAATTATAACAAAAGGAATTCTCATGTCTCAGTGTTTTCTGTGGCTTTGAGGATGACTGGGACATAAAAAACCTTGAAGATATGACTTGAAAAAATTCTTGGAGATAGGAATAGATTTTTCTTTTTTCAACCTTGTAAAACTGCATTTAAAGCATACATGAGACTTAATCTTCCCATTCCTTTTTTTTTTTTTCTCCAAAATGGAAAAATGACCCAAGGAAATCAAGGGCATAACTGTTTCAAGTGAGTTGAGAGTGGGCAGAGATAAAGTGGTGGGTTTTATCTTTTAGATTTCCTAGAGCTGTCCAGTGTTGCAGTTGGCTGTGATGCCGTCTCCTTGTGCTTCAGTCACTCTCTCTAGAACGAGAACTCATTTTTGTCCCTTTCCCTTGTATCAACTGAATGGTTTTGTGGGAGCTAGTATATTTCAGCTTTTCTACTGTAGTTTAGGTTATAGAATAGAAGTTTGGTTTAATGTTCATCTAACAGCTTCTTTGCATACTGGTTGCAACTTTCTTTAGTCTGACAGTTCTTTCAAGTGACTCAGGTTCTATTTCTCTTGCCCTGAGTTCCTTGGCTTTATTTAGCATTTTTGATCTCCTTTTTCAGATCAATGCGTGGTTCTCCTGGCACTGCTTGTTGGCAGAAGGTGAGGAAAACCTGAGAGAGTCTAGGAGGCAGTGCCAACAGAAAAGATGAGACTGTCCCACTAGGCAAGTGTGTGGAGACACAGCTGAGTTGAATGGCCCATGGTTCATGCTCTGTTCTGTGAAGCTTTATGGCTACTACAATTGCTTCTGTAAAGTTCATTGTTGTGTGCTTTCTTGCTCCTTACTGAGGTTAACAGATGGGGTTTAATATGTTGTTTCTTCCTTCCTGTGTCAGAGATGCCATTTACCCTTTTATCCTGTGCTACTTGGCTTTTGTTTTCAGACAGTTTTAAAGTAATGTCCAATTTAGCATTAATTATGTTCAAAGTATTTTTTCCTGTTTTCTGGGCTGAAAAGCCAGTAAGCAAGTTGTTAAGTGGCACAGCTGTTAATACTTAAATTCCCAGTCTGGAGGGATAATCAGGTTCCTGTCCATTTTCCAAGGTGGTAACCATAGCCTTTGTTCCTTGTGAACCAGAAAGTCTTGAGCTCTTATTCCTGGTGCCACTGGAAGGTTATTCTTGCTCTATGGACAGGTCAGGTGCCTGAGACCAGTGTTCCTCTTTGCCACCCATTCCAAGGACTCTTGAGCAAGCTGGCTAAGAGGGGTGCAGTGGCACAAATCAGGTCTGCTCTCATTGCTGGTGAATCCCATTCATTTGTGATGAAAAGGATGGCTTAGTTGGGTTCTTCCCCTTATTCCGTGTGTGGTAATGTGATATGAGGAGACCCCAGCCCACGAGCCTTCTATTTGTCAACAGTTAAGAGGCTTTGCAAGGTTTATCTTTGTGATAGTCTAGCCCTACTCTAGGGAGACGCAGGCAACCCCCTCTGTATGCTGCTCGGTCTCTCCTACCTTTTCCAAGTGTATTGGCAGAGACTGGTTTCTGTCACTGCTCTGATACTTTTGCACATCAGTCTCCGGGCTGCAATTGGCTCTGTGACACAGAACTGAAAGAATCTGTGTCCTGATACCATTATCACTGTCTTTTCATGCTTCCATCAGTGACTGATGTCTGATTAAAGTGTCTGTTACTGCAGGATTTCAGTGTTCACTCATAATCCAGGGTACCATTTTTGCCAGCATGAAGAGGTGTGCTCTTGTGCTCATAGTGACCTGTCTAGCTCCATCTTGGCTCTTCATTGTTTCCTTTGACATAGGAGAAAGGAACAGGATGGAGGAGCTGGGAATTTTCCTGCTTGTCCCATGCAGAAAATGGATGTGACTGGGATAGCGAAGGTGTGATTTGTTTTCTCATCCTTCTCCCAGGAATTAGGCTTTCAAGGGAAGAGGTGGGCAAGGGATTGGTTCATTGTTCTTCCCTTGACTGACTAAATGAAAAGGTGAATAAATGGTATCCTCTACTAAAGTGTAAATTCAGAAGTCTCATTGGAAAAGTTGCTGCCAGATGTGGTAGAAGTGGATTTCTAGTTTTAAATAAAGTTATTCAACCATAATTTTTAGTCCTTTTGTATTGGAACAGGGAGCAGAAGGGAGTGATGGTAGGACTAGACAGGAGAGCGTTTACAGGCTGCGCAAGGAGGAGACTGGAGTGTTGCAACCTTTGAGTTGTTAACCTTTTGAAGTGGCATGGGATAGATGTCTCATTACCATCGCCTCAACACAGACTTGTTTTATCTGAGACATACCAAGCAAATTGCCTTTTGCCTCAGAGATGGTGAAGGGCTGTTAAACCTGTTTGGCTTCGAGGCAGTCATTCTGTGGATTCTCTTTATCGGCACTGAGGGTCAGGACACCTGCAGAAGCCACCCTCCTCTTCCCATGTCTCATGTCCCTTCTGCAGGACCAGCACTTAGAGGCAAAAGCTCCTGTGTTGGATGAGAGCGTTTTACTAAGTGCTGACAAAAAATAGCAGTAGACTGTGCCTCCAGGGCCAGGTAAGGGAGACAATGCTTGTGGTGAAATCTGCAGCCACAATTGAACAAGCCACTGATTACTCTGCTTGAGTAGGATGTTTGAGAGAAAGCTGAATGTTAAACTAGGTCTGATTTTAACTTTAGTACTAAATTCTGAAAGCCAGTTGTCATGTGTTTCTTATTTTCCCTATCAGAACAAGCTGTTTTTAACATAAACTACTGACTGCATTGGTGTCTGTCGAAATGCTGACTTCAGCATGAAGAAACAAATTAATCTGCATCATGTACCCATAAACGCATTTTTGGCAGTGATCATGTTTCTTAGTATGTCATGCATCTGTAGCAGGTGACAGTAATACAGAACAAAGGTACGAGCATTTCTGTTTGCTTCTCTTTATTTTCTTTTTTCATCCAGCTTTTACAAATTCCTGTGAGATTGCTGAGACAAGCTTGGGTATGGGAGTGGTTGAGCAGAATCCAGAAGCCCTGGAAAGAAAGTGAAAGAATTGCACTTGTTCAGTGCATGGGAGAAGTTTAAAGCCTAAAATAAAGAGAAGTAAAACTATCCTAAAAAGAAGAGTTAAGCCTTCTGATGGGAATAATCATTAAAGTATCTAATCTCCCTTGGCTGCTCCTGTTACAGGCTAACACGCTCCTGACTTGCTGTTTGTGCTTGCCTGTGTTTTTGGCCTGTCTCAATGATCCATTTTCTGTTACCCAAACAGGTGCCATGCAGACATAAGCGAAAGGGTTTTCTTCTTGCTGTTCCACCAAAGGATATGACTCGTTGCTGAAGGGATAGTTCATTTAGTGGAGTAACTAAACTAAAAGTATGGAAATTTTCAGGGTTTCCAGTGGTAACTCTTTCCTTTGGATATTTTCTGTGTTATGGATGCAAGAAGAAAACTTGACGGTGGATGTTGGTCTATTAGGAATTGTGAGGTTTTTTTATGTGAGCCTCATAATGCAGGTGTCTGCTTGGTAGTGGATGTTGAACTAGATTGGAGTCTATAGAAGGTTATTGACTTGATCTTTTAATCTGTCAGCTCATTCTTCACTCCTCTTCTCTGTTTGGAGATTGTAGTTTTGAGATGTTTTTGGAAACAGTACTGGGAAAACTTGCAAACATTTTTCAAACAAAAGATGGTTTGTCTTCATGACTGGGAGGGTTCATTTGGACACTTGCTCTGAAATTTTTTTTTGTTTGGAAAAAGTTCTTAGAAGTTAGATGGCCTTGGCTTTCTTTGTTCTTTCCTCTGTCTCAGACATCTGTATCAGGTCTCTCACCGAGTTCTTTATCTTACTTGGCTTTTCTGTGGATGCCTGGAGGCCTTGGCTCACATTCTCAAGAGTGTCCACTGGTTCAAGAAGCTATCACTGCTATTAAATTACCTTGACAGCTGTTGTCCCATTTCATATTTGCCATCCCCTCCCCCTGGCTCCCTTGTGATTTTTGGCAGAAGCTGTGGCTATTGAGCAATAAAACTTGGATCTGAGAATCCTGTTGCTGGTGGGAAAATGAGAGCATACTAGTTAATGCCTTGCGACCTGACTTCTTGCTGATGTACAATCAGTAGCATCTTTATTTGAAAACAAAACCTACCAGTAGCTACTCTGTTTGTGGATTGAGCAGATGGTTCATTTACTGTTCATCTGGAGCTGTGTGATAGGTGCTGGTCTCTTAAAATAGCACACTTTATACCAAGATGTTTATGACCAGACAGGCTCTTCATTTGGAGTCCTTGACAAATGTCTTGACCTAAGGGCTGCAGAACAGCTTAGATGTTTGTGTTGATGAAGGTAATCCATAAGAGCACAACCAACTGCATTTTCTTGTTAGTTTTATGGGTGATCCTGCTCCTGAGCAACCTGGAATAGAGCTCCTGTAGTGCTATTTAGTAGACATTAAAGATGACACTGTAAGAAGTAACTGGTCTTGCTTGGATTTGAATTAATAAGATGTAGAGATAGCATTTGTGAGCTCTTCTTTTGTGTGTGTTTGGGGATTAATTGCCATTCTTTTAAATGCAACCATAGAACACTTTTGACAACTGACAGAAATGGTGATGATTTTGGGACCAACCATCATGAGAGAGCTGCCATCTCTGTAAATCTCTCCTTTCAAGATGTTTTGCCAGTTTCTTTTGTCAGCTGTTCGAGAAGTTGGCTGATGCACAGTATGCTTTAATCTCCACTGATCATTCCTCTTGTTCCTGTTGGAACATGTCAGTAACTAAATTTTGTGTAACATACTGGCAAAACTAGGAAGGAAGGAAGGAGCAGATCTTAATTGGAAAGATGACTGACTGAAAGCAATTAATATTTCCGGAACACTCAGTTGTGAGGAACGCATATAGGAAAAACATTAGAAAAATTCTTTTGCTTGCAGTGTGTATGATTTACTAGCTGATAACATCAGTGTGAAATGTAAAGCTTGTAAAAGGCTGGATCAAACCAGCTTTAGTGCTTGTCTTACAGCTCCTAAATTACAGTGCCGAAGTGGGAAGACCAGACTCCTACTGAAGCACGTGCTGCCCTGTTCTGTACATGTCTGCAGAGAAGGGCACCTGCAGCAGTTGCTGGATGGTTCTGCTGTGTGTGGAGTGAAATCACAAATTCAGAGTGGCTGCAGATTTGAGGGCTGAGGCCTTGGATCTCCGTCATGGTTGGAGCCAGTGGATTGTGGCACATGATGTGGTCTCAGCATTCTCATGTGCTGTGTCTGAAGAATGGCCAGGGATATAGTACGCTCAGCTGTGAAGGCAAGGGGGGAAAGCTCAGAAAGCAGGGAGGTGAAAGAGGATGTCCTCTGACTCTGGAAAATCGCAACTACATCAATATTATTCCCTGGAAAAGAAGTAGCAGCAAAACAGAGAATGGATTACATCTAGGTGAAAAAGCATGAGTTGCAGTGTGGCATGCATGAATTTTCTGTTGACATGTGGGGAAATAACATTTTTCCGACTTCCCTCCCCTCCCTCCCCCCCCATCCCAAAATGAAAACAAACACTAAGGCCTCAATCTGGTGCAAAACTTGATTTTTTTGTTCATTTGGGATTTTTAAGGAAAAAAGTGGCAATTTATCTGCCCTATCTCACATCCCTTGCTATCCTGGCATTCAGCAGGCATTTAAACAAGGTGCTCCTTGGCCTGATCTCTCAGTGGAGATTTGCAGAAAGCGCTGGAAGGCTTGAGCTTCCTGCGATCCCTGGCATGTCTTCCGTCACTCAGCCTCGGTTATTGTAGCAGTAGGGGACTTGTTAGTTTTCCAACTGCAGTTCCCAGCGAACGTGTCCGCTCTGCGGTGTAGGCTCCTGCATGTTCCGTGTTAAAATAGTTCTATGGCTTTCAGGCATCTTGCATTTCAAATAAGGGTGGAGAAGAAAGTGTTTGCCTCTAAGGCAGGGGTTTCAAAGCTTTGTGATATCAAAGGCCATGTTGACAACTTGGCAAGCGTTTGCAGGTCCAAGTGTGTTAGATCTTCAGGATAGGAGCTGACTTGCTGCAGGCATTGGGAAGGATATTTTGCATTGTTTAAATGTATTGTCAGGTGTGTTATGTCCTTTCTCTGTCATGTGGCGGCTGAAATGTCTCTTTCTTTGTGCTAGGCTTGGCTCACTTTCCCTTCAGCCAAGAAGGGGTTAATTTGTTGCTACAGTCAGCTTGTCTCTTGCTGTTCAGTCTCTTCTGCCTAAACCTGCTCTGGTGGAGAATCTCATCTCCTGACCCCTCAGCTGCAGCAGCTCACGAAGTGGCTGGCGAAGGTGGAAGGGAGCCTTTGGGGAGAGTGTTAAGCTCTGCTGGCAGGTTACAGGGTGGGAGGAAGCATCTCATCCGTGAGCCCTTTGCAGCCCTCTCCTGGGTGTGGGAAGCGCATAGCGTCCTGCAAACTTAGGAAAGCAGCCGGTTCTGGCAGGGCAGAGCTTGTCTATCCTGGTCAAGGTCTCAGAGGTCTTACCAGGTTACTTGCTGCTTGTTGACTGTTTGAAATACCAGCATGTGTCGCTTCCGCTCTGCTCTCGAGCTTCCCAGCCTCGCTGAGCTGCTGCTCTGCCTCCTTGCGTTGGGTGCTTCAGCTGCGTTGTTTGCTGTGGTATCTGAGCATCCTCAGGTGCCAGACAAGCACCTTACCAGTGCTTTAATGGACTGTGCCTGCATCTGTGAGGTTTATTTTCACTTCTGTGTGAGGCAAGAGAGGTGCAGGGGACAGGGTTGCAACACAGTGCAGAAAGATAAATGCAGTGCATAGAGATGTTCCAAAACTTTTCTTAATATCAGCCCTGTTGCAGCTGCTGTCAGTGTGAGGTGTGGAGTGCAGCCAGGCTAATTGTATGGATCCTTGTCTTGTGTGTGGATAGAGCATTGATCTCTGGCTGCATGGCTGGCTGGCATGCTGGAAGGCACAAAGCTGGCACGGATGTTTCAGCTTTTAAATGCAGTCACAGGTTTTGGTCTGAGGTGGAGGCATACTTTGAGAGCTACTTTGTTTTGCATGAAAGACTAAACAACAAATCCGATGTAGTGTGGAGGAGAAGCCAGTTCTCCTAACTCCTGGTCATGTGCTTTCACCACAAAGACCCCGTTTCTTCTTTTACTTAACTGAAGAATTCCATTAGATCAAAAGCTAGTTAAGGAAAATAGAGCCCCATGTGGTCCTGTGTGGTTACTTAGGCAAGTGCTATTTTTAGGAGTCCCAGTTGAGTAAGCCCTGGCTCTTGCTGCTGTTAAAATCCATGGAAAGAAAATTAAAAGGTCTACCTTCATCTCAGCTGCATGTAGGCCACCAGGCTCCAGCCATCTGGTTTTTTTTTTTTTTTTTTTTTTTTTTTTTTTTTTTTTTTTTTTTTTTCTTTTTTTTTTTTTTTTTTTTTTTTTTTTTTTTTTTTTTTTTTTTCTTTTTTTTTTTTTTTTTTTTTTTTTTTTCCTTTTTTTTTTTTTTTTTTTTTTTTTTTTTTTCTTGTTTTCTTTTTCCCTCGCTTGTGCCTCCCCCAGCACATTCCCTGCCTTGCGGGGATTTTTGCCTTTCCAAATGAGAGTTAATCAGTTCCTTGGGCGTGGGAGACTTGGAATAAGGCAGGTAGGAAGTAATGAGTTGTTCCCAAGTTGCTCGTGTTGTTAATGAGCTCTTGCCCTCCAGTCCTAGAGTTCAGCCTAACTCTGCTCACCAGTTTCATTGGTCTGTAGGTGCTTATCCCCCTACTGAGAGCAGGGAGCCCAGGCTTGCAAAATGTGATTTGTTTGCAGCACTTTCGCTGTGGTGCTGCTGAAGAAACATTCTTGCTCACCAAGTTTTATATACGGACCTGCTTGGCCTGCTTTGTAGGAGCATTTGGAGTGGTGAGCAATGATAGAAGACAGATAGTTTGGTCTTGAATAAAAAAATCTAAGAATACAGTTCCTTTTCTGGAAAGAATTGCCTGACACGACCAGATTCCTCTCCACAACTTCATGCCCCAGCTTGCAACATGCGTAGGTTTCACTGGTTATTTTTGTGAGTATTTCTCTGAGCAGAAAAGCGGGAGAGGCGTAAGGTGGAGGGCATGGCAGGAAAGAAGCCAAACACTGAGGGGGCTTTGGGAGCATGGCTCCAGGGCAAGCCTGCTGAATCTTTTTGAGCTGGCTGGAAAGGCTGAGAACTGGAATAATTTCTGTTTGATTCATGCTGTTTTCACAAATTACTTTTCCATAATTTTCTAATTTCAAAAATGTGAGAAAAACACTCTCTCACAATTCTAAGACCCTTTGTAATGGCCTGGAAATTTAGCCAAAGGACTTGATTCAGAAGTAAGAGTGAAGTGAGAGTGAACAGTGTTTTGAGTTTGAAAGGACCCTGTTGGCTGGTAATTTTCTTCAGGTTGCACCATCTCTACTTGGAGAACCCTTTGTTTAAAACCAACAGCAATAAGAACAAAAAAGCTTCTGAAGCCTTGTGTCAGGGCTAAATTTGCTGCATTACTGGGCTGTGTGGAGAAGACAGCAATATTCAGTGAAAAATTCAAGATCCTTTTAAATGCTGAGCAAGTAACTGGTGACCTTTTAAGCTTGGTTGACATCAGCTGCTTGCTAATGTTTTATGTCAGGATGGGAAACTAGTCAGGGATGATAGTTGTCTGTGCTGGGATACATGCAGTTGGATGGGCAAAGTTTTCATAATGTTTCAGTTTTCTCCATTTAGAGATCTGGATTGAGTTTGGCCAGCAAAAGAGTGATCTTACTGATACAAAATGCCTGTTCCCTAGGGAGCCCTAGGTATGTGTGATGTGTACAGAACCTGCACGTGACTTAAAAGGAAGCAATGCCTTAAAACAGCACTAGGAAAGTATTAGTCTAGGGATAGTTGTGGATCAAAACATCCTTGACTGTGCTTACAGTATGGTACATACAGTGGTACATTGCTGTATTCTTGGTAGCATGGACAAGACCCAGAGCTATTTAACTGTTGTATAAGGATCTGTTGGCTAAAAGATTCCTCTTCCATGTGTATGTGTAGTCAGCTTTTCTTCCCTTCCCAGCCACAGCTGCTTTAGCTGTGACAGTCAGCCACTTCCATAGAACAAGAAAGTTTTCAGGTCAGAATGGAAGATCCTCCCGTGCAAAGGAGGTGTTCTCCTGGCTGTTGGAGATGGTACTTGTGACCCCCTCTGCAGTCAGTCCCAAGACATTGGCTTCCCACTGATGCTTCATGTCCTGTAATGCTTATGGCAGTGCTGGGATTTTGTTTGGAGGACTCTCATCTATACAACTCTTCCGCCTAAACTCAGCATTTTGCCAAGTATTTGTTCACAGAACTACCAAAAGGAGGATGTGGTTAACTGTTCCTCAGAGCTAGAGTTGTCTTCTCTCTGAACAATTTGAAGGTTTTATGGCTTCTCATCACAGAATGAAAGTGCAAGTAACTAATCCCAAAATATTTGAAAAATGTGGAATAGATAAGACTTAGCTGCCCCTTCACATGGACTGGGGATGAGAAACAGCAGCAGTATGTGAGCTGCTGCAAGGATCAGCTGTACAGAGCTACAGGGCTGGGAGCCAGGAATTTTCATCATAAAATATTGATGGCTTTCCTTGTGGAAAAGGAAATTGAGGTAATGTCTTTTTACTGCAGAGTCTCCTTGCTGCGGCTTAGCTAAAGAACAGACCACTGCCATGCCCCAGAACGGAATTAGGTGTTGTGATGTTCTGTGGTGACAGTCACTAAACTGACTGGCAAGGCTGACATCCAGTGAAGTGAACATGCATAGCATTTCCTGCTTGTGTACTTGAAGTTGAAAACATGTGTTGTGATGTTTTCAGACTGTCAAACTAGTTCTATAAATGTGCTTCTTCCCCCACTGCCATCCTCACACTTTCTGGGTGATGCTGCAATGGGTGACTTTGCAGATCAATCTGCAAGTAGTTTTTTCTGTGCGTTTTGCTTGCCACCCCCCCTCTGCATGTTGTTTCCCTTATGGTATTTTCTGGTGAATTTATTTTTTTTCTTAATGATTCCTTGGTATCCAAAACCTGTCGTTTGTGTGTTAGCCTCGGGTCTGTTTTCACTTTGAGGTCCTATTGGATATGGGGTGATCTACGTATACTCTGTAGGTTGTCTTTACTTTTTAAAAAGATCCTATTTTTAAGGTATATTTTTTGCAAGAGACAATTGAGAACTGCATTTTCAGAGTAATTAAATACCAGTGGTGTTTTTAATTGTCTTTTGGCAGAAGTTTTTTATTATTTTTTTAAGAAACAACTGTGGATTATTTCCACATTGTGTTTTAGAGCATTCAAAGCAGAATTCAAAAGGTGACTGAATACAGATGTCCGGGAGCAGTGGTGCTCATTCTGTGTCTCTTTGACTCCTGCCAAAGTGTGTGGAGAGGGCCAGTCCCCAAAGAGTTGACTTTAAGTGGCCTATAGCGCAGCTAATCTTTACTATGGTCCCACATTTCTCTTCTAAGGGAAGGGAGTGACTGTGATGCTTTTGAGAGTTATAGGGCATGAGAGAAGATGTGCAGAAGAGGGGCACTGTAAGAAGCTGCCAAAGAGCAGTTCAGCAACAGGGGTTTAGCTCCTACACAGACACCTATTGGGTAAAGCACGTGCACCTCCCTAATAGAGGGAATAGTGAATATATTAAGCAGAGAAGATTGTTGAGAATTACAACGTTAAAAAAAGATCACCTTGCTTTGCTGTGCAGAGGGAGAAGCTGACTCATGGCAGCCTGTGTTACAGCCTGCTTTAGGTAGAGCAGTTGGAAAACTGTGTCACTTCAGCCCAGGAGAACTGTAAGAAGAGAAGTGTGGTAATGTATTAAAATTACATCAAAGGCTCTGGGGGATTTTAATGAGATCAGCCCCGTATTTATTGTCATGGCTAGGAACAGAAATAACTGAATCATGTCATGGAAATATTCTGGAATGAGGAGATGTAACAGCCAAGACTGTCTCTAAGCTGGTCAACGGATTTTGTTAACTTGAGGTGGGCTGCTTCACTTTAGGGTATTGAGAGCTTGATGACAGAGGGTTTAGGCAGAACAGAGAACTGGCGAAGGTCCCAAAATGTGAAAATCAAGTAAGCATGGCAACATACTGTTTGCCTTAACACTTGGCATCAGCAGCAGGGCCAAGTCAGCTGTGCTTTGGGCTATACTTTTCCTTTATTCTTAGGACTTCCTGTTAGTCTGGACTTCCAGGATGGATGGATAGATGGATCCAATATGCTAGAACTGCCTCTGGGGGTGGTTGGGCCCCACCTCCCCCTGCTAGGCTGCTGCAGTGGTGGCTCACCCCAGCTCACCTCAGCAGGACTCTGCTGTTCCCCAGGGCAGCTCTCTGCTCAAGTTTTCCTTTGCAGATACCAGGTACTGTAGTGGGGTAGCACTGCCAGTAATTTCAAGACTTATATTTTTAAGGATACCCTGTATTGCAGGGGGAGATGACACCCTGGAGTGTGTCAGGGACCAGTGCCAGGTTACTATCCTCTCCTGTCTTCCTTCCTCCCCATGAGCTCTTTGCAGCAGTTGGCGAACTCTGGGCCTCTTCATATGCATGTACCTGTGGCATATTCAGAGTGCTGCGGGAGGTCTGTCATTGAGCTGAGGTGTAGAGTTGTATGTGCCTGTGTCAGCAAACCTTTCCTAATGGTTGGGTTTGGACGGGTTTCTGTGTATTTCTGTGCTCTCTTGGGGCTATGTGTGCCGCTGCTACTCCTGCACACACTGTGTATTTGTGCAAGCAAGAACCTAAATGTTTTCCTCAGGCTTTGCTGAAGGAAAGAAATGTTTTTTAAAATGGCATGCTTTTGTTTTGTTCACTTTGCCTAAAATGAAGGGAAACGGTACTCTGCTGGTCAGAGGTTTGTGGAAGGCAGAGCATGTGCGTGGCTGTGATAGAGATGAACGTATCTGCTCTGGCACTCGACTGCAGCTGAAAGGTTATTCTGCAGCTTGTGGAAATTATCTTTGTATGACATTGCAGTGACAGCAAAGGCTTTAGGCACTGCAGCTCGAGCCCTGCCTCTGTAGTTTTGGGGGAATGCATCAGCTCCCGTTGGACTGGCTGGTCAGTTCATCACGGAAGGAGCAGGGAAGCCTTGTACTGAATCAGCAATGAATGCATTTGGCAATACATTTTCACTTCCCTAATTAATGCTGAGACAGTCGTAGCTTGCAAAAATGTAGATGTTACGCTGGAGCAGTCTAGCCTTCCCGTTTGGAAGCAGGATGAGAGAGAGAGGAAAAAGAGACTTTGCAAAGTGGGAACCACTTCTCTTTTCCAGGTGACTAAGCTCAGAAGCCTTCAGTAAAATTATTTCTTTAGAAGGAACTTTAAGGTCCCTTTGGAGGAAAAAAAAAATGGTTCAGTGCTTTCTCTAGCATCATATTTTTGCCATTCTGCTGATTTTTAGAGTGGAACCTCCATGGTACCTGAAAAACTGTATCTCTTTTCAGTAGCTAACAATATTCTCAGAAGATTTACTTGGTTTTCCTCAATCCCAAATGCTCTCCCTCTTGCCTTCAGCCACATAGTATCTGCCATACTGACCTTGTTTGCATTTTCTTTGGAGCAAATTATATTTGGAAACTCAACAGAGGTACAGGAGAGTTGTATATAGTGAAAAGTTTTTTAATAAATTAATAGAGAAGTTGCACTTAAAAATCTTCAAGAACTTTGAGTATTTTGATGTCAAGAAGATGCATGTATTTTAATGTAGAAGGGCAGAGGTCAGCATAGCCTTTCAACAAGTCAAATAGCCAAAGAGAAAGCAAAAACTTATGTTTAGTCTTGCTTAAGTCAATAGAGAAAGTGGAAGTATTTCTTTTTTTTTTTCTCCTCTCTTTCCCTTCTTCCCTTTTGGACAACTTTCACCTTGAACAGGTGAACTCTAAAAGCAATGCAAAGAAATTTTGTCTTGTTTAGGTATCTATTCATGGAATCATGCTACTATTCTTCCAACTGGCAAATTGCTTGGAAAATTAGGTTAACCAAATACTAAAAAAGTCTGTATTATTCTATGATGCTTCACAGTGAAACCTTGATTGTCTGCATCCTCCATAAAATTATGAGTGAAAGTTGTAGCTTAAGGTTCAGTCACCTTTAAGGTCTTGGTGGACTTAATCTTGTGTGTCTGATACTGGTACTTCCCTTTATTTGTGCATATTGCATGTTAGGAAGGCATGAAACAATGCCCTGATCTCTTCCTCACAGCAGAAGTGATACTTGGTGGTATTTTCCCTGCTATACTTTGCAATGGCTAACAGTATACACTGAATTATACCCTTACTGAGCTCTGTATTGCCCAGGAGAGGGCCCATGATACCTGTCTGCTGCCTATGGTAGAGCATTTAGGTCAGTGTGAAAAGAATGAACAACAGCCACTCTGCCAGAGAATGGGTAAAGATAGGGAGAGAGGGAGGTAATTTTTTGAAATGTCACTTGACTCCAAATACACAGAATCTTTAGGTGCTTGATTCCCATGGACTTTGAAGGGAGGGTTGCATCCTGTATTGGGTTTGCTATTAAAATGTATTTGTGCAACAGTGTTAGTCTAGGTCCTGGTCTTTTACACAGCCACAGAAGAAAATTCCCTCTGAGAACTGGATTATCTTTATTAGGCCTTCTTCAAATGCAGGCACTGTTAGACATCATAGTCTGACCCTGAAACATTGCTTTAATCTGCCTTACATCAGAGAGGAGATGCTTTTTGATTTCAAAAGTGCTTTGATTGCCTTCCATATTGTCAGGCTTAAATTGAACATTTAAACATATGACTGCTAAAGATTGAGTCTTCAGGCTCTTTAAAGTAGAGCATGAAGGTTTTCTTCATGCTGAAAATGCTGTGTTACACTTTGATAGAGCATAATAAAATGTGACTGCCTGAGATGAGCAGTTGCTTCATCATGCTTGACAGAGCAAATCAATTTTCCTCCCATTGCTTTTCCTCTTGGGAGATAACATGCCAAAATAGTCAGTATCCTGTACTATGAATGTTTTTTGGTTTTTTTTTTTTTTTTCCCCCCTTTCTGAGTTGGTTCCCCCCCCTTTAATAATGGCTTAAGTAATTTTGCCTTTGAAAGTCCTAGCATAGTATTTCAGATGCCCTAAAAATGTGTTGCAAGTTTATTGATTCACTAAAAGATTTTTGTAGACTTTTTTCCTCCTATCATCCCATACTTTTTTTTTTTTTTT